>CAMOHE010055416.1:53017-79467 GCA_946598075.1 Artocarpus hirsutus
TCTCCTAAAGCTTCGCAACTGGCGTAGTCGTCCTCGTCTAGATTTTCACCGGCGAGAATGTCGGCTATCCGAAGACGGCGGTTCTCGGGTGAAGACGAAGGTGAGTGACTGGGGGTTTTGAAGAGAAGGTTATGGTGATTGTCCTCGTTATTCATGTGATTTTCAGAGACTGGGAAATTAAATGCGATGAAGAAAATTGAGAGCCTTTGAAGAAGACAGAGAAACAGAAGGAAGGAAATCCAAGAGAAGGTGGTGGTTTTAATTGCAGGGAGAAATATGGAGGGAAAGTTTGAAAGAAGTTGTGGAATCTGTTGCGCTTTCCGATAATGAATTATGAATTCTCTCTTTTTCTCCCTTTCATTTTCTCTCGCTCTCCGCTCTACAATCGGTGGCTTGTATTTATGATCGCCATACCATTTCACAATTTTTCTTTTTTTTTTAATGTCACCCTTCTTTTTCGGGTTTCATAAAAAAAATCCCTTCTATTTAACGCCTTGGTTAGAACTTCCATATTCAGACTATTCATAACGTAAAATCTCAAACTTTTTATCCAAACCGTCCATTATGTAAAATTTTGAGCCGTTTTGAATGAAGAAAAAGAACAGCCATATTGTATGACTCTTAGCAGCTAAATTACTTTAAACAAAAAAAAATAAAATAATAATTTAAATTCTTCTCTTAAACATTATATTTATTTTTTTAATGTGTGAGAGAGAATGCTAAATAAGGCTATTGAGGTTGTTTTGTGTTGTTTTTAAAATAAATGAAAATGTTTTTGTTTTAAAAAATTAAAATTTTTTAAAAATTATATTGAAAGTGTTTTTAAAATTTTACATTTTTAAAAATTTTGAGAAGCTTATATTGGCTTCAGTTGTTCGGAAATTAAAAAAAAAAAAAAAGAATATTTGGGATAAGAGTAATATGTGGTGGGGTGGGAGTTGTTGGCAATTAGTGACCATTATAACTAGTTTCCATAGTGTAGCCAAAGTGGGTTTGTGTCGGTGGATGGTTTTCTGGATTATGCTGTATTGTAGTGTATTCATTGTCTTGGTTGAATGAAAGTGACTTGCGAAAAGGATTTAATTAATGATACGGAGACGTTTTAAGAACTGTGAATAAGACTTTATTTTTAAAAAAATATATATTGTGAATAGGCTTGTCAACAACATATATACGTACAATTATATATACACCATATGTTTGAGTGTATGGACAAAACATGCATCGCACACTTGTATAAACAAAAGAGAGAGAAGGTCACTTTCCAATGTTACAAAACAGGTTTAAATTTATTGTGTATCCCAATCATTGGTTGTCGTTTGGTATGATATTATAATTTTTGAATTGAAGAAGAACAAATAATATAATCAAATAATTCCCTCAAAAAATAATATAATCAAATAATAGAAGTTCAAAATTGCATACCCTGTCTTTAGATAAGATTTTCTATTTTATTTCTTCGCAACATTGAATGTGGAATTTTAAAAATATATATATGTACACTACTGGTACGTTAAATTGTTTGCTTTTAACCTACTAAACTCTAAATCTTAGATTACATTGTAGTTTTTAAGAAAGTGAAATGCATTCCAACCTAAAAAACACAAAACAATACTAGTTCATATAGTTTTGAAACCATAAAAAATAATGACCATGCTAACAATCGGCTCTATCTATGAATTCAAATGAAACATTTATACGAAGTATACCTGTATCAAGTCTCAAAAATTGTTTAAGAGAATAGTTAGAACTAATATTAGTTAGAATAAAAAAATTATGTTTAAACAACAATTTATAGTTTGAATTTGTGTTTGATAAGTTCATTTAAACATTAGTTTTAGTTTTTTTTGTTCGTTAGTTGGTTTCAGTTAGTTTGAAAAAAAAAGTTTGAACTATAATTTACAGTTTACATATTAATAAATCACACAAAAGTTTTAGTTTGAGCTTAAAAAAATATTGAAACTACTCTTTCAAACGCACCACTCTATAGATAAACCTTTTACAGCTGATGAATTACATTATTTTTGAAAAAGAAATTCCGAAATAAAAAGGACTCGTCATTGTAAGTTGTGAAGAAACGACATAGAATAGAAAAATAAGCTGTCGTTTAAGGCAACAAACGGTGCCTATATACGACACTAAAAACGGAAATGTCTCTGTTTTGTGTGTGTGTGTGTCAAGTAAACGATATTTTTGTTTGCGGGGAAGATAAACTAACATTAATTAAAACTTGACTATTAGAGTTACAGAAAAAAAAAAAATCATGTCTTCATTATTAGTTCTAAAAAGAAAAAGAAATATAACATCTTTTTGTTGAATAATCGACATGTGTTTGCAATCAAGGTAAACGACATTGATTAAAATTTATTTTCGAAATTTCTTTTCGTCCAGAGTTCCACTTAAAACGATTTGTCTCTCAACATTCATGACATTTATGAATTATGCACTGGTGCGGGTTTAAGGAAACATACCTCAACATTCATGACACTAATGAATTACGCTCTAGTACGAGTTTAAAGAAACATATCTTTTTGTTGAATAAACGACATGTGTTTGCAAGCAAGGTAAACGACATTGGCTGCAGTTACTATCGTTTGCAATTCCACCAAAAGTTGTTGTCGTTCAGCATTAAAGTGATATGCAGTTAGTCAAATTTAAACGACATCTCTCTCTTTCGTTTAAAAATTTAATATGCAGACGAAAAACAGGACTGAATATAAACAATCTATCACACTTTTTTTTATCCAAAGGAACATAAAAAATGTGAAACTTTAAACCATCTAATAAATTTGAACCTGTAACACGCTTATATGGGAGTTAACAGTTTTTAAATAAGTAAAATAAAAATAAAAAAATAAAAATAAAAATAAAACATCAAATTTATTTGCCCGGGACTTAAATAGAAACTCTTAAAATAAAAATAAAACATAAACAAATAAATAAACCACAGTTTAATATAGCACCTTAAATTTTAATAATATACAACTGTCATCATAATCACTTCAACCCTTAACAAATCTTAATATAGTCATAGAAAGTAACAATCGATGCTTACATTATCATGATGATCATTCTTTGCATTCGAAACAATTACAATGTAATATAACTACATAGCTTCCTCAACTGTTTTTCATGTAATTATCTCACACTTAGTGCGTCCTGAAAAGATGAAAATATAAGGGAATGAGTGACAACATACTCAGTAGGGAAAACCATTACTCACCTTAAGGTTTTATTCTTTACCACATTAAATCTGCATGGTTAGTTTTCATCATTATCTAAATTATGAGATTTATTATGATCATATTCCGTGGATACCATAGTTAATCATTACCAAGTTTCATACATATACATATATACAATATTACTATTCATCATTATTCTTAGGTATCCACATTACATAGAGTGTCACTCCACTTATCGAAACTCAAATGAGCGTGCTTGGCTACCCTCCAAATATTCCAAGGGTATTCCGGTGAGGGGACATTAAGCCCCGAGTCCTTACCAAGTCGATTTCTGTACAATGTGTTCTGGGACTTTTGACCCAATGGAGCATCATCACCTCCCTTATTTTACCTTTTAGGGTATTCATGCCCAATAATGTAACCGCCGCCCTCTTCACGTCTCACTATTTCTCAATGTTCCATCATTATTTATAGAGTCAAATTTCTTAACCATGCTTCCCAATTTATAACAACATATGTTAATTCATTATGTTCATCGCTAATCAATACAGGACGAGTTCATGTCATAGTTTCATGTATAATTCTCATATAATAGCAGTTCAACATAGATACATATATCTTGTGGTAAAACAATCAATTTTAATTCCATAAAAACCTCACAAAAGATAAGTAATAGAATCCCTACCTTTCAAGCTTATCAATAATCTTTTAATCTCAGAATTAATTAATATTAGCTCCACACACCCTTGATCCTAAGTCATGCATACAGATAATTAAAACTAAAGCACAATATATAACCACATCCATAAATGAATTATGTGTAAATCTACATATTTTAGTCTCTAATAAGATTTATAAATCACTTAGGATAGTGTTGGAAAGGTTGCAAGATATTAAGAGATTAGAAGGTGAGCAAAGTTGGGTTCACTATCTACAATTAGCACATAGGTTAACATGTGGTTTACTTAAGGTAGACGGGTGATATACTACCACTGGTAGGTTTTCTAGTTTTAAATACGAGAATTGAAAAATTTGTAGAAAATAAAATACAACTCCGATTTAGGCTCATGATAACTAGTTGGAAAGCTTAGGACGTCTACTTTTTAAATATACAAACCAATTTACAAAATTCATTTTTATCAAATCCCAAAATTTCAAGAAAGGGCTACTACCCATATAGATAATACAAGGTTTATGGAAGGTTAAGTTTCTCTTTAACTCAAAGCATATTATTCTTGTTCAAAATCCCAAAATCATTCCAAAATATGTAGCCTGCATTACATAATCATAATAAACATATTCTCATAAGTTTTATACCAAAATCATTATCAAACCAAAATAAATATTGATTATCGGTTTCAATTCAAGACTCAAGTTTTTGTTCATAAATGCTCAAATATTCGTGCTAACATAATTAGAAATTTGCATGAACTTTGAACACGAAATTATACATTAAAGATGAAAAAATACATACTAAAAACCAAGTTTGAATTAAAGAAAACCAACCTCAAAACTCATTTGAAAAACACCAAAGTTCGGGTAAAAATCAAGCTTGAATTGACTCCAAAATGATTTCAAACACGGTTGGGAATTATAGTTATTTTGGCTGCAAAGAGAGATTTATGCTTTGTGTCTTTAGTTAGAAATTGAAGTGAGAAAGGGAGAGAATGGAAGCTAGAGAAGAAGGTGGTGATGGTTGAATAAAAAGGCATTAAAATAATTGAGGAGCGGTAGATAATTGTAGGTTTATGAGAAAAGTGGTAGGAAGAAACAAATGAGCATTAAAAGAAAATATTATCATGTCTCCCCTAGAATATTTTAGCAAATAATGCCAACATAATTGAGAGGGCAAATGGGGCAAGTTATGGAAGAAGATGAATAAAGCATTAAAAAGGTGGTTGAGAAAATATATCAATGTCTAATAATAATTGAGGTGAATTAACTTTATGTCTCATTCGGAGACCTTTAGCCAAATGAGAAATAGGCTACTTAATTGAGCATTAATATAGGGGGACAAAATTGATAGAAGTGGGTTATAGGTAAATTTTGAATATTTCCTATGGAGACTTGATAAGAAATACTAAAGCGACATTTTATTCATATGATTTTTATAAAAATCATACCTGTTAAAATAACGGGTGTTTCAAGACCAGAAAGCGATGTGTCGGTTAAAATGAAGACTTAGACGACCAATTGTCTTGTAGAATAAAGCATTTTTATTTCTTGATAACCATAACACGTCATTTTTTTGGTCACTTGTATGGTTTTTTTTAATCTTTAATAAAAGCCACTCTAAGTTAAAAAGCATAATAATTATTTTCTTGAGGCACAAAATGTTGGTGTATTTGAGTGTATAGAGAGAAAATGGAAGTTTGATTTTTTGGAAATAAATATGGGTTTAAGGGTATAGAACACTATCTTTAATGTTTTATTTTTCCTCATATTTCTCAAAGTTTAATAACCAGATTTTGGACAAAGTATCCCCAAGATACAACAAACCCTTAAACATAATATTTAGCAATAATATTGTGTTTCAGAATAATAGATGAAATCTGTAAATTTTCTAAAGATTTAGTTAAACATAAGGTGCTCTATAGAAGGTGTCAATTCATGAACCAATATAATTGTTACAACACATGCAACCATTCACATGTAAAGGTAACTTTACATTGTAAAGGTGTCTCTTATGTAATATTATATAAACACACAACAAATAAACACATCAGTTTGAAACAATTCAAAAGACACGTTATTTGAATACATGCACTGCACCAAAACTAGTGCAAGGTGCTGCTCTTTAGGTTTTGCGGTGCCAAAGCTGCCTCGACCCAACGCTGAGGCCCTCCAAGCCCAACGCCGAGCTCCCTGCCACATTTTTGTTGATTGTCAAAATACACTACAAAATGTATACCTAAATGACATGGTTGGCATTTATTAACGAAGAAAAAACAAGCTTGTCATTAGTTTAAATGTAAAGTTATATTTACCGTCCAAGCACTAGATAGTTTCTTTGAAATAACAAGCTTTACATTTAATTTTCTGAAGCACTTTGGGAAAAACCATAAATGAATAATGAAAAACACTAAATTCATGATAGCTTTCTTTTATCTCTTTGAATCATCTAGCACAAGGGCAGTGACATAAAAAACAAAGTATAATATAAAAGAGATCTTCTCGAATAAATAGGCTTTCCTTACAAAAATATGTAATAATCATTTTATGCTTTTATCAAATAATATAAGAATAAAAAAAATAAAGAAAAGAAGATAAAATAAAATAAAACATATAAATAGAATGTAACCTGTCATTTTTGAAACAATGCTTGGTGATATGCTGGGTGATGCCTGATCTACAAACAAAGAAAAACGATTCATGGTAAAGTGAAAAGAAAACGAGAGAAATAATAAAAAATACTCGTCTTTTTACAGAACTTAGAAAAGAAAAACAAAAAAATGGCCAATTGAAGAACATAGAAAACTTGAAATCATATATACATACTTCCATTCAATACTAAAAAAAAAAAAAAAAACACAAAACCGCAACAAAGAAGAAAAGCCCTAAAATCTAAAATACTAGAAAAACACAGAGTCACACAAACTCAGCCACCAAAAAAACCCTCTGCACAAAAGAATTTAGAAACTAGACAATCAACGTAAGAACACACGAATTACCGAAAGAAAAACTAAGAAAAACAAAAAAGGAAACGCAAAAATATAAAAAAACTAACTAAGAAAATAAAAAAAAAAACCTAAATTAAAAGTTCATGTTAAGAAAAGTGTGTCATTACCTTGAAAAGAGAAAATATGAAGAGCTACAGAGAGAATGGGTGAGAACGCTAATGGAGTCAAACGAAGCCATGATTACCGAAACATAATGAGAAAATGGAATGCGACGAAGAGAAAGGGTTTTTTAGATGAGCAGCTGTGGAGCGAGGGTCTATAAACATCTGGGTTAGACAATATTCAATGACAATGCCAATGCCAATGTTAATATTATATTTGTCACTAAAAGTATAAAAAAAATATGTATGATGCTAGTTTATTTTCTGTTTAAATGCATACTGTTATTTAAAATACTATATTTGTTTTTTGTCATAATTATTAATTCTTAAAACTTGTAAAAATAAATAGTTTTATGCATTAAAACATAAAATAAAATAATATAAAAATATACTATTTTCACAATTTTAATGATAAACATAACATCAGCACTGTTATTTTGCATTGAAGATGGTATAAAATGTTATGTTTTTCTTTTGCTATTTTTTTTTAATAAATAGAAGCCACTCATAACCGAACATGTTTCTCTAGGTAGGTTAAGAGCATAATAACTCTTTTTATTGGGTGCAAAACGTAGCCTTTTTGAATTAATAAACGCGAAACAATAAATCAATCCTATTAAAATACTAAATTATGAACATCGACTAACAATAGTAATGCATGTACATATATATATATATATATATATATATATATATAAAACATAAAATTGCATACTAAACTACTAGTGCAAAAAAAATCTGTAATTATTGAGTATTCAAGGCGAGGAAAAATATTGTTACTAACTCATAATGAAATTTTATGAATCCAAACAAATAATTTTTTTTTGACAAAACAATAAAGGCTAAATTGCACAGATAATTACAACTTTTTACAAAAATGAGCATTTGATTTCTAACATTTTTTTTTCTACACTAATCTTTGATTTTAGACTCATCACGTAAAATACACGTGTAAAATTGGGGGCATTTTGATAAAATATCAGAAAAAGAAAAGATAATTTCAATCAAAAACCAACAAAATCCGAATAATTTTAAACTATAAAAAAATGCCCAAATCCTCACCAACAAACCAATAATCGCCTGTGTTCTAATCGATATAATCCAAATAGATGAAAAGCAAAAACTCAATCAAGTATTACAACCCACACGCCCATAGTTTTTGTGCGTTTGAATATGATGATAAGTTAGTAAACATATAAGGTCTAAGCTTGGGTTTCAAAGGGATAGATTTGGCTTGGGCGGCGACCATTTACGAAGGGACGAATCTGGTTTGGACGGCAACAATTTGCAAGGTATAAGTATCAATTTGAGTTGGCTGTGTGACAAATTTGGCTTGGGACTTGACAGGTGAAAGGGCTGGACTTAGTCTGCCATCGTTGCCTTCTTGTAGAAGAAGGGAAAAAATTATTTATATTAAAAAAAACCTCCATGGTTGAACCAAAGAGAGAGATAAAGAGAGAAACCCACGACGACCTAATTTGTGTAGGTTTGATCTACCAGAACAAACTGATGTTGTGCTTGTCGGGTTTATCATTTTCTAGGTTTGTGTTAGCAGATGAGAGAGACGATGCAGAAGTATGATGCATGAAAAAAGAGCTTTTTTTTTGGCTGGGGAAGAAAAAATATTAGGGCTTTTGTTTTTGCTTTTTTAAATTTAACAAATTTTTGTTTTAATTTTTATTAATTTTTTAATATATCAATTATTATGAAAGACGGTTTAGTAAATTTAATTAAGAATGATGTCCAATAATCTTTTCAAGCAAAATTAATAGTTTGACGGTTAAATTCGTCCCTTAACAACTAAAATCAAAAATTAAAATCAATTAAATAAGAAAAAATTGAGGATTAAATGATTATTTTCGTTAAAAATTGAAAGCTACTGTTATAATTTACCCAACAATAAAAAAAACTTTGCCATCCCAAATTTTCTTTTTGATAAATTCGTTGATTATCCAAATTTTCTTCCACATGCCAAGTCTTCAAAACGTCCCTTATTTTCTCTCGTAAAAAAAAATTCTTTTATTTTGGTTAAAAAAAAGAATCCTAAGAAAGTCTCAACAAACAAATTCTTTATTGCACTCAACCACAGCAATCATGAGCATGGCCATCAAATTCCAAGTATCCAATGTCTAACTTTTCAGTAAAGTTCTGCCTCCACCAAATTGCTTAGATTGGGTTTTAAAGTCTTGTTTTCATGAGCTTGTAACACCAAAGTAAGTGCCATAAACTTGCTATATATGCATGGCTCTTCACGTAATTTTTCATTAATATAGGGGAAGAAATGGTATAATTTTCTTAATTGAAAACAGAAAATAAGGATAAAGACGATTTGCTTTGTTGTTTGTTGGCCCACCAAAAAAAAAAGAGGAGTTTACATCTATTCAATCATTGTCACTTGATTACAATTGTTTTTGCATATATGTCACAAGCCTTTTCAAATGAAAAAGTGCCTAATCAGGTTTTGATCATCACTTCACTTTAATTAGGGCACATAAATATGCATTTTTATACCACAACAATGGGCAACCGAAAAAACACCTTTTTTTTCCTCTTTATTTTTTATTTTTTTATTTTTTTTATTTTTTTGCTTAATCTCACAAGTTTGAAGTTAAAGATTGGGCAACGACAAGCAATGCTTAGTGGTTACTCTCTCTCTCTCTCTCTCTCTCTCTCTATATATATATATATATATATATATATTATTTTTATGTAATTCAACAAAAATACAAATATTTGGTGGACCAACAAAAAGTTTTTGTTTACAAATATGTATATTTTTGGATCTCCTTGGCCAAATGGCAAATGCCCGTGTTTGCGCCATGTTATGTGCAAAGGTTGACGCTTGCTCAATCAGAATTGACCATTCAATTTAGTGTATTCAAAAATTACCTTAATTTCCTTGAATTCTGACGTGCCAATATTTTTGAATGAAAGGCTAGTGGCCTACCACATATTTATAACATTAACAAAACAAAAATCTTAAAGTACGTGTACCTAATTTTTTCAGCGAATTTAATATTACTCATTATGAACATTAAACCAGCTTTTAAACGTAGGTGTTTAATATCACTTTTGACCTTCTCCTTTGTTGTTATTTTTTATTTTTTAAACTTCAACGTTAAAAAAATAAGTGTGAATTTATGATCAGGTTAAATCTACAGCCATACTACTTGTGTGTTTTTGAATTAGGAGAACAGAATTTGGTGCATTTCGTCCACGTGGTGGAGTAGAAACTTCTAAATTTTTCTACTTCAATCATTCATAATCACTAAAACCCACGTAAATATAAGTACACTGACATGGTAAACTAAAAAAAAAAAAAAAACTAAAAAAGAAAACAACTAATCTTTTTCTTTTTTCTTTTTCGAGATCCGTAGTAATATTTTCTTACCATACGACACAAAAATTCACTTATATTTTTCTTAAATATATAGAATTTATATGTTTCTTTTATTTTTTTTAAATGTCGTGTATATTTTCTTTTATGTCAAATATTCTAATTCAACGGCACAAAAAGAGTAGTATAATTTGAGCCTAAATTGGAACGGTTTTTTAAAAAATGCTACTTTTAGTTTATTATGTCCAAAAAGTTTTTGTTTGGACGAACATCTTCTATGCTCCTTCGGCTAATTTTTTTTTAACTTTTTAATCTTTTTTTTTGAAATAAACCATCTTCTTTGTGCTTATATAGGAAAAGAGTTTATGAAAAAGTTTTGTTCCTTTACATTTTAACTTTTTATTAATAAATAACAAATTAAAAATTCTATTTATATTCTTGCCTTATATCAATTTTTATAACAATAAAAAAGTTGTTTTATTTAATCACTTGAGTTCAAAAACTTTTCTCAAATCTAAAAAGTTCTTTTCCACACACTAAAATAAAACAAATGCCATCCCAAACAAGGCATAAGCCGTAGTGAATCTAAAATAATTATCTTATGCCAAGAAAATTTGTTTATAAAAAATATTAAGATGGTCCAACAAAGCAAGGCTCGTGCCCGGGTTTTATTTCAGTAATAAATCTAAAATAATTATTTTTTGTGAAGAAAATTTGTTTATTAAAAGTATAAAAGATTGGCCATGCCTTATTTTTGTAGTGAATCTAAAATAGTTATGTTTTGCAATGAAAATTTGTTTATTAAAAGTATAAAAATGGACCTAACAGGCGCCGAGTTTTATTTTATTTTATTTTTTGAGTGAATCTAAAAAAAATGCTCAAAATTTGTTTATCAAAAAGTGTCAAGAAGACCCAAAAAAAGCTAGAGAACACGTGGCACAGTCTTATTAGTTCAGATGTAATAAAATATTGTTGTGGCAAAGAGTAAAGATTGAGGAACCAAATAAAAATAAAGTAAAATAAAATAAAATAAAGGAAAAGGAAAGTGTCAAAGCAGAAAAACATATCGTTCTTGTCATCGTCATCATCATCACCCAAATCTCTCTCTTAACACCCAAAGACAAAGGAGCACACACAGAGAGACAGAGACAAAGACAGGGACAAGCCTAAGATCCTCGGATTCTCTTCCTTATTCTTCCCTAAACATTCAACAACAACCATATCTATCTGATTTTACTTCTCTCAAATATATATATATATGTATATAAGTCCAACGTTCGTAGGAATATTCTAAATTTCCCTCTCAGTCTACTTTCTCTCTCTAAAACTCAAACACAAACACACCCACTAGAGCTCAACGTCCTCTTGATTGGAAGCTAAGTGTCCCTCTCTTTCTGGGGTATGCACAGAGTGTGAACGTGAAGGCAACAATAGCAATTCCTTCCCAGGAAAAAAAAAAAAAGATTATACCAAAAAAAGAAAGGGAGAGAAAAAAAAAAACTTTCCTTAAAGACCCAGCAAAATCCATTCCTCTGGTTTCTGAAATCGCACACTGTTTTCGTGCCATCATTTGATGACCACCCTTTTTACAGTTTCTTTAATCTGGGAAAATTTCATCCTGTGATGGTAGTTTTTATCGGATCTTGAATAGGCAATGGCGTTGTTCAGGAAGTTCTTTTATCGGAAGCCTCCAGATGGGCTTCTGGAAATCTCTGAAAGGATTTACGGTACGCATTTCATTTGGTCTAAATTCTGTTCAAATTTCTGTCAGTCAATGGCTAAAGAATAATGGGTTTCTTTTTTTATCCAATTTTATCTCAAGCACTTGGATTTCATGCTTGGAATTTGATGTTTTGGTGTGCCCATGTTTTTTTTTGGTTGCATTTCGTTGTCATTTAAGATTTTTGTTTTTAATTATTTTGTGCATATTTAGTATTTGAGTCTAAATATGTCTTGAACTTATGTTTTCATTTTGGATTATCAAATAAAATATTCTATTATGGCATGGCTCAATCATGTGGTCTTTTTGGTATATTCAGTCTTTGATTGCTGCTTTACGACGGATGTTTGGGAAGAAGATGAATATAAAGTCTACATAGGAGGGATAGTGAGTCAACTTCGTGATCACTCTCCTGATGCTTCATTCATGGTCTTCAACTTCCGAAAGGGAGAAAAGCAAAGCCAAATATGTAACATTTTGTCCGAGTACGATATGACGGTAATGGACTATCCTCTTTACTACGAAGGCTGCCCCTTGATCACAATGGAGATGGTCCACCATTTCTTGAGATCTAGCGAAAGTTGGCTCTCGCTTGGCCAACAAAATGTGCTCTTAATGCATTGCGAGCGAGGCGGGTGGCCGGTTTTGGCCTTCATGCTGGCTGCACTTTTGATTTATAGGAAGCAGTTTACTGGGGAGCAAAAGACGTTGGACATGATCTATAAGCAAGCGCCTCGAGAACTTTTGCAGTTGGTGTCACCCTTGAACCCGGTGCCTTCACAGCTGAGGTATCTTCAGTATGTCTCGAGAAGAAACGTTGGCTCAGAGTGGCCTCCACTTGATAGGGCACTTACATTGGACTGCGTTATTATGAGATTCATACCTGCTTTGGATGGAGAGGGAGGTTGTCGACCTATATTTAGGATATACGGACCAGATCCTTTTATGGCTGCTGATCGGACTCCGAAAGTTTTATTCTCGACTCCTAAGAGGAGCAAAGTTGTTAGGCACTTCAAGCAGGTAGTTAAATTCTTTTTGCTCTTATCCGTATGGAAAAGATCCTTGTGATGATGTTGATAATTGTTTTGTGTTTCTTTATGTGTTTTTGCAGGCAGACACTGAACTACTGAAAATTGATATTCATTGCCACATCCAAGGTGACGTCGTTCTTGAGTGTATCACTTTGGATTGTGATTTGGAGCGCGAAGAGATGATGTTTCGGATCATGTTCAATACAGCCTTCATAAGATCCAACATTTTGATTGTCAACCGTGATGAAATTGACATCTTATGGAATGCTAAAGACCAATTTCCGAAGGATTTCAGAGCAGAGGTTTTCATCTAATCTTGCCACGTCCTTATTTTTTGTTTAGAGCACTGACAAATTCAATGTTTAGAGACAACTAGTGTTAATGTTTTCTACATGTGAATGAAGGTTCTTTTTTCGGAGATGGATTCTGGTACTTCTGAAATTTCAATTGACTTGCCTGGCATCGAGGAGAAAGAAGGTCTGCCCATGGAAGCATTTGCTAAAATTCAGGAGATGTTCAGTGATGTGGATTGGCTAGATCCAAAGGCAGATGCAACGCTAAATGTGTTGCAACAAATTTCGGTGTCAAATGTAGTTCAGGAAAAATCAGGCAGCCCATCCGCTAGAATAGCTAAAACGGGCAACCTTTTTTCAGGATCATCTCCGGAAAAATTTAAAGTAGAACCCAAGGCACCAGAAAGTAACGTCGGTAAGCAGACAGAAAGCCTGGAGATACAAGATGCAAGGTCAGTGGGGAAGAAGAATGAAACTCATGTGTTTCAAGACAAGAAAATAATAACTAAAAAAACGACGGAACCCCAAGAATTGCAGATCGCTCTCCAACGTCCTACCCAATCTAAGATCATCTCGCAAAGAGTACCTAAAACTCCTTTATCAGCTCCAGTTTCATATTCTAATCCCTTGCAAGGGTCTCCTGTATCAAGATATCATAGTGCGCCGTCTGCTCTTGGCATTACAGCTCTGTTACATGATCACACGGCATCTAACAGGGAAGAAGAACTTACACAGCCAGTGACTTTAGCACCTAATTCGACTCTACCAAATCTTGTAAAGCCTGATAACTCACGTGTACCAACATCTTCACCATCGCGGCAATTATCTTCTTTTGAAAAGACCAGTGCAACTCCCAGCCAACTATCATCACTATCACTACCAAACACAAAAGCTGCTGGTCATCCTAAGACCACATCCCAAGATAAACGTGAGTTGGAACCAGTTCCTCGTCCCTCAAGTCTTTTAGCTATCAAGACATCGTTTACAATTTCCTCACCTCCTCCTCTTAAACCTCTTACCACAGTCAAGAATGCAATTTCAACTCCCCCTCCGCCTCCTCCACCGCCGCTCCCACCCCCACTCTCATTTCCTAAAGAGTCCCCATCCTTTGTTAAGAACTCCACTTCCACTCATCCTCCTTCTCCACCCCCTACTTTAGCAGGAATATCTCCGGCGTCCATTGCCAAAACGTCATTGTCAGTTCCTCCTCCCCCTCCCCCTCTGCCGCCTGCTTCAGGAACACCTTCATCAGTCACTACTAAGACTTCTCTTTCAACTACCGCGCCCCCTCCTCCACACCCGGCTTCAGTTTCTTGTCCCGATTCTTCCTTGCAGCCTATGAAGAGTTCAACAATCACATCTGGACCTCCCCCACCACCTCCACCTCCTAAACCTCAAGGTAGTTCCACGACAACATCTCCCGCACCACCACCTCCCCCTCCTCCAACTGGCACACCAACTAAAAAGCTGGCAAATGCTCCACCTGTTCCACCTCCTCCAGCTCCTCTTATCAATGGAGCGCTAAAAGCTAGTACTACCTCTCAACAATCCAGCTCTGCAGTTGGCAATGGTAATGTGCCTTGCATTCCTAGCCCGCCTCCTGGTATCTCATTAGGTGGCAAAGGACGAGGACTATCACGCATGACTCCTAGAAGTCAATCTCAACCTAAAAAATCTAATCTGAAGCCATATCATTGGTTGAAACTAACGAGGGCCATGCAAGGAAGCCTTTGGGCTGAAGCACAAAAGACTGGTGAAGCTTGCCAGTAAGCCTTCTTTCTTGAAAAAGACATTTTTAGTTCATGTAAGTTGAGGACGCTTTTGTCGTTCTTACTACATTTTGTAATTTCAGTGCTCCAGAGTTTGATATGTCAGAACTTGAGAGTCTTTTCTCTGCGACTGTGCCAAGTTCAGATCATGGAAGCCCCGGTGGAAGGTCAAATCGCCGGGCATCAGGACCAAAAACTGAAAAAGTTCAGCTGGTATTTTGATCCTTGCTTTTAATTCAGACATTTGTAGTTGGAAAGAATTGACTGATGTAGGAAAGGCTTACATTTTACCGGTCCTTTTTTTTCAGTGGCCTTTAAAATTTTAAAAATGACTTGCGAAATTTAGCCTTTCATAGTGTTCCCCACTTTAAATGAACACCGTCTTGCTAACAATCTCATAATTTCCTTTTCCTTTCCAGATTGAGCTAAGGCGGGCGTATAATTGTGAAATCATGCTTTCAAAGGTTAAAGTCCCTCTGCCTGATTTGATGGTAAGCTAAATTTAATGCATTTCCTGCCAGATGCATCTTATCAGTTTGAGTTGAATTGTTCCGGCGCTTATATAGCTGTTTTTGTGATTGCTTGCTTATCCCATCGCATTTTCTTTCTCTTAGAGTTCCGTACTTACTTTGGATGAGTCAGCATTAGATGTTGATCAAGTAGAGAATCTCATAAAGTTCTGCCCAACGAAAGAAGAGATGGACTTGCTAAAGGTGTCACTCTTTTTTTTTTTTTTTCGGTTGTACTATTTTCTCCTCCTCCATGTCATATTGATATGATTATTTCATGCCCACCGGATCTTTGTAATGCAATTGGCGTCATTTATCCTTATTATTTGTGATTATTGTTTTATGATCAGGGTTATAGTGGAGATAAGGAAAACTTGGGAAAATGTGAACAGGTGAGTGGGCACACTTAATTGATTTATCTTTCTGTTATTCTTTTTCTCTGTGCCTTAAGTTCTAATTAGCTTCCTTGTGGAAATTTATCGCAGTTCTTTTTGGAATTGATGAAACTGCCACGAGTAGAGTCCAAGCTAAGAGTCTTCTCATTTAAGATACAATTTCATTCACAGGTTAGAGGACAGTCTCTTTAATCTATTTCTTTGCAGGTACTTTTCAAGCGTCATAATTCTTGTCATTACATGTTTGGTCATCCTCTCGTCTTCTTTTTTCAGGTTTCTGACCTTAGAAACAATTTGAATCTTGTCAATTCCGTATCGGAACAGGCGAGCATTTCTTCTTCCCTTTTTTTTTGTTTATTTTTTCCTCGCTTTCCGTGTCGCATTGTTTTAACAGATTGCATATCTAATACCGCTTTTCTTGATGTTCTTATCAGATCAGAAGCTCGGTTAAGTTGAAAAGGATTATGCAAACTATACTTTCCCTTGGGAATGCCCTGAACCATGGAACTGCAAGAGGTATTGTAAATAGCAGTTTTCCTTTTATGCTTGCACAACATCAAGCAAAGGTTTGTGGAGCGTGTGTTGTTGGTTGATTTAATATAAATGAAGTTGCTGCTGCCAAGGTCTACATTTGTGTAGGACTGAATAAAGTTAACATTTGATGGGCCTAGCTGGGTCGTGATAATTTGTCATTTTTCACGAGTCGCTACATTCATTAGATGGGACCTTGTAGATATATTGCTGGACCAAGTCCATACTTCAACTCCAATTTCTTGTATCACCTCCCTCTCCCTTTCTTCACTGTTGGCTTATAGTGGTATTTCTTTAGGTTCTGCGATTGGGTTTCGACTGGATAGTCTACTGAAGCTCACGGACACACGTGCTCGGAACAACAAGATGACTCTCATGCATTATCTTTGCAAGGTAGAGTTCCTCTTTTGGGCTTATATTTGGATTAATATCCATTTCCGTTAAGTTTAGTATAACACCTTCTATAGATGATTTTTTTCCCTTTTCGTTTGCTGCTTTGCTCTTTAATCCTTTCAACCTATAGAATATATACATAACGTGTACATATAACAATTCTTGTGGAGAGGTACAGGCACAATTGTTTAAAAATACCTTGAGAAGTCCCTTCGTCTCACTTTTAGTCATGTTGATCAATGCCAAAGTTCTATTGGGAAAGAAGTAATCTGGAATATTGAACATTGACTAGTTGGGTCTCAAACTGATATTCTATTAGTCCAAAGCAAAGAGATTAGCATCTTTATAATCTCTTTCACATGATTCATCGGTACTTGTGGTGATTATTTTTCTCTTACAAGCTGTAGGTTCTTGCCGAAAAGCTGCCGGATCTCCTTGATTTTCCAAAAGACCTTGTGAGTTTGGAGGCTTCAACAAAGGTATCCTGTTATTTTTATTTTTATTTATTTCCCCCCCTAAACAATTAAATACTGCTCATTTGTTATGTCTTGGTAAACTATTTGATTGTGATGCAGATACAATTAAAATATTTGGCTGAAGAAATGCAAGCCATTAGTAAAGGACTAGAGAAGGTTGTGCAGGAGCTGACTGCTTCAGAAAATGACGGTCTTGTCTCAAAAAAATTTTGCAAGGTACTTTACGTACATCAGCGACTAACGTATTAGCGTGCACATGGCATGATATGCAGTGGCCAAGTTAAATTGCATATATTTCTGTTCCCGGTTTATCTTTTTTGTTTCTTACTTGTTTTCTTTGATAAAATTTTCAGACGTTAAAGGAGTTTCTTACTCATGCAGAAGCTGAAGTGAGGTCTTTGGCTTCACTTTATTCCCATGTGGTATGCATGGAATATTGCCATATTTGCGTCTTTTTTTTTCACCTGTAAATTTCAAACATTACCAGAAGTCTAGAAATAATCATTAAATTTGTTGTTTCAGGGACGAAATGCGGATGCATTGGCTCTTTATTTTGGGGAAGATCCATCTCGTTGTTCATTTGAGCAAGGTAAATATTTAGTAGAGAACTTTTGGTTTATTTGTTTACTCTACTAAACACACCACCAACGCAAGGAGTTAACAACTTGAGAACAACTGATTTTGCTATGTTCAAATCATATTACCTTTTTCGTTCTTCTTCTCATTGTTTTGCAGTTGTATCCACACTGCTCAACTTCGTGAGGATGTTCATCCGAGCACACGAAGAAAACTGCAAGCATTTCGAATTTGAAAGGAGAAAAGCGCAGAAGGAGGCCGAAAATGAGAAGATGAAGTCTGGTACTCCCAAGAAGGAAAATCAGCACTTGGTACAAGATCCATTCAAAAGTGAGAACATCAAATGACAAAAGGAAAAACTAAGGAAGCACATCCATCATAATCAGCACTAAATTAACTTTAAATTGAAAAAAAAAAAAAATTATAATGATTAGAGAACAGTTAAACTGTCACTACTGATGTTGGTGATGACATGAATAATAAAAGATGTTTGTTCTGTCGATAATGTTGAACCAGCCATTTATTCTACGGTGGCCACAAACAGATAAAAGAGACCCTTCTTAACCAACCGGTAAGGCTGTAATTTCTTGCTCTAGCTCTTGTCCTGTTACAGTTGTTTCTAACATTTAAATTGTTATATATATATATATATATATATATATATTTAATTGCTTTTGTTGATTATATATTTTTTTACTGTTTCTGAGGCAGAAAACGCGGGAGTTCTTGGAGCTATGTTGGATGAACGTCAACCCAGTAGTAAGATACTTTTAGTTGCACGACCATCTTGTAATACTTATTTTCCTTTTTTTTTTTTCTTTTAATAGTATAACATAATTTTTCATTAATTTTATATTATTTCTTCTGAAATCTGTATATCCTATGAGCTTTAGGGATGTAAATGGTTTTATATGATTAACTTTGTGAAAATCATTATGATATTACAATCAGAAATTTGCTCTCAAAATCAATAAATAAATAGTCAGAACATACTTCTTCACTCTTTTGAATTTAGCTCGATGTATTTGAATACAAGTTCAACTTCCTTTTGTTGAGCGAGAAAGTGATTTCTGTTATTTTCCAATCGTATTGGTCGGCAATTTACCACTTACTAGTTCAAAGAAAAGGCCGGGTAAATAATTAGCAGGTGGAGCGTTGCTAATTGACCAATCATGAATATGCATTGTCTGCATAAACAAATGGCTGCTTTGGCTTTTTTCATTTTTACTTTATTAAATTTGGTCCAACCCCATTAGCCAATAATAATTAACCTCGTATCTCGGGAAAAAAAAGTCATAAAAAAAAAGTTGAAAATAATAAAAATTTGTTCAGCGTTACGTAGCATGATGACGTGGCCTTCCGTTTTATTTTGACCATCATTCCCGTTACGTTGAGCAGACTTTGCCAACAAAGGGGACATAATCTAGTTGGGAACGTCCGAATTTCTCCTCTTTTTTTTACCAAAGCAATGAGAAAAGAAAATAAAGACTTCGTCCTTTTTTTTTTTTTTTTGGTTTTTTGCTAGTACTTTGTTGGTAGGAGGGATGGGGAGTAGGAAAGATAGAGGGAGTTATAGGGATAAAGAGTAGGAATGATAGAAAGGATCGCAGTAATCTTATGTTGTTTAGTAGGATGGAGAGAGAATTGAGAAGATAGATGATAGTTATTTATAAAATTACTATATAATATATTTATAGTAATTATAATTATATATTTAGAGGGTAAAGAATGTTTTTAAAATTTAAAGTGAAGGATTGACTAGATCCAATTTGATGGGCCACGGGAAGATCATATCTTTCTACATCTCCTCTCCCTTCAACCAAAGAAAGAATTTAACCTCTTTTGTATAGGTTTTTATGGTCGGAGAAAAATAGAAAGCAATAGAGAGAAAAAGTGCTTTTATTTAAGAAAAAGAGAGGAAGATGAAAAGAGGGATATGCAAAAGATGCAAGGACTTTGGGTATGGGAAGAAAAATTAAGAAAGATTATTAAGTGTGCAATCTTATATTAGGCTATTAATCGTGAATTTGCTCTTTCTCCATGCTTGACGTAGCTGATTTTGTCGAATCACATAAAATTTTTCCCTCTCTGGGTTTGTGTTAATTTTTGTTTCAATTTATTTTTCCGCTGTTTAGGTATGGGGATATCTCTTTCTCTCGTTAGTTCTCAACAAACAACTAGAGGCTAAAGATTATACACACACACAAATATATATTTTATGCTGGAATACAGAGGATCTCACTGTTGGAATAACATGGGCATATATATATATATATATATATATATATATATAATAAGCTATATATATTTTTGTTCCTTGATTTACATACGAGGAATCTACATATATATAGCACTACTACCTAAGATCACCAATAATGTTTAAGTGGAGATAACAAACTAGCTAATTTGATACTGGTTAATAGTATTTAGGCACAAGGATGGCCATGGCGATCTGCATTAAAGGAACGTGCAACAGCCTTGGCTAAAGCGACAGTGAAACTGCGATCTTTCGTTAAAGAAGCAACATATTCTTCAATTTCGGCCTTACGATTATTGGGCGGTTTGTTCTTGAGTTTGGTATCATTGTATGGGCGGTGTCCTACAACGACGTCTTGGTCAGCTTCCGATCTGTTCACGGTCATCTCTTGATTACTGATGGACCCCGGCGAAAGAGAGAGATCAAGGGTGATTTTAGGAGGAGTACTTGGTGATGGACTAGAGCTTATTGTAGTAATACTGGCCGTTGATCTGGATGTTTGGTGATCAGATGATGGAAAACTAGCCACAGAACCTTTGTTGACTACCTTATCATTATCTAGTGAAGAAGAGAAATGTTGTCCAGAAGTTGAACAACGAGCGTCGTGGTTGTGTTGTCCTTCGTAAGTTGCTACAAGGATTGACTTATCCTCCATGCTTCTTTGTACCTAATTAATCAAATAATCACAAAACAAAATCATTTTATATTAGAGAAAATTATAAACAATGAAATATGGCATGATTGTTCAATTTCTCGCAAAATTATTGTACCAGTTGCGTTCGAAAAAAACATTGATTGCATAATTTTTCATCCAATTGTTAGAATGTTAAGAATAAGTGGATCTCAGAAATATACATGTAAATCTATGATTAGTTAAGAACTATTTAATAATGCTAAGAAGGATCCTTAATCTAAAGGACTTTTCAAAGGGATTAGAAGATGACAAAGGTTGACTTATGTACCTTCTTCTTGACCGGGCATCCAGGAGCCATAGAACACCTAAAGTAGGCTCTGGGAAAAGGATTGTCTTTGGTAACCTTTTGGCCATATTTCCTCCATTGATACCCATCTTTCAAGATCTAAATCCAGAATATGCAGCAGAAAGATATAATAATTAATAATATAAATAAATATCTGTTCTTAATATTAAATATTATATATACACGATCAAGTACAAGTAGTACATACTAGGTTATTGTCATTAGAGTCAGTTTTCACAAATAACTGAGACGTGTTATTGGCTATGGGAAACTGATTATCCGTACAAATCCTGGCTCTTTTGCTTGCTCCCATCTGATCATCATCATGTGTTGGATCTAATAAGCTTCTTTCCTTGAGACAGGCTTCAAGTATTTTGCATTTGCTGCTTGTTATTTGAAGTATGAATCTCAAAGCTTCATTCTCTTTTTTCAAACTCTCCAGGTCTGCTTGGAGTGATTCCACCTGATCAATCAACCGTTTATAACGTTATAATGTAAGCTAAGGATCAATTCATGCGATGTACACACAAAAAATTCAACCATTAATTTCTTATCTGTTCTAGATATATTGAAGAGGCTTTTCATATTCAACTTAATATGACAGGGGAACTGTAAATTCACATCTGACTCCGTCACAAGTTGTAAGGTTTGAATTCCCAACCCCGAGTTCAAAAAGAGAGAGAGAAAAAAAAGGAAATTGTAGTGATTACGTACCTTGTTTCGGTAAGAAGTATCAGCATCCATGACTGATGAACAATTTTGAGATAGGTTGAGTAGACTAGAAAACTATTAGAAGGAAAGACTAGGGGGTGAATGAGAAACCCCTATTTATAGATAAATATTCTACAACAGATAGTACTATATGAGACGTTGCAGCCAATTAATTGATATGTTTGTTCAAGGAAGTTTCACTTATAAGAAATATAAAGATTTTCCGATAAATATGAAAGACAAAGTTGGTGGTGTGGCTGCTCTGTCCAGTCTCTTATATAAAGTTTATTAATTCAATCTTTTTAATTTTCTAAAAGGGATGTCGGGTTCGGTCTCACTTCGCAGTTGGAAAACGTTGAAATCCAATCCACGTGTTGGAAAATTAGGAGTCGATTGACGTATACATGTTTGGGTATCAATGAAACTTTGAATTGAATATCATCATAGAATATAATTAAATTTGAAAATCATACGTAGGCATATTAGGTCATCAGTGACAGCGTGAGCTCTTGTTTGCTTTTTCACGTTTGCATTCTAACTTTACAATATTGTTTCTTTCTCTAGTAATGGGTCCAAGGTGTTTGATTGATCCTTCGCGGATCCAAACAAAACTCGCAGACTTAAATCTTCAAATTAGTTAGATGGCTTACTGTAAGTTAATTGTAAGTCACTCTTCCACTTACTTTTGGGTTTGGAAATATAGATTCATTGGAATGGTTTTCAATCCGTACTGTTATCATTAATCATGTTAATATGAGTTAGACGGTTATAATGTATCAGATAATTGACTAAAAAAATCATGATAAAATTTAACAAAATTGAATTCTTAATTACCGCTCCATGCTATGGTTATTGTTAAAATATAACTTATTAGAAATATAACCAATAAAAAATTATTTATTAGCTCGCCAAATATTTTTATTAGCCGGAAGTTTGCCTCAAGTCCAAAAGAGTGGTAAACAAAAGCAGTACCCTCCTACGTATGTACAATGACGTCCATGGAATTATTCTAACCTAATTTTAACTTATGTTGAACTTGTAAAGATTCTATCAATATTATGATCGAATTAACGAGGTCAATTAAGAAAGAGCCTTAAATGGACTTGGTACACAGAGAAGATATATGCACACACATAGAAGAAATTTGGTGGCAATAAAGCTATATTACCGGTAAAGGAATCTGGCCACGTTATGGTGATTAATTCGTAGGGTAGAAGTTATCAAAATTGTACATATGCTGTGTACGTGAAGTACTCTCATTCATTCAGAGAACCATCTTGGCAATTGTGTATCTAGTCACAGGTTCTGACCTTCAGCGTTTGAAAGGTCTCTTTTTGCTACTATATTTTAACTTTATTTTCTTTTTGTAAGTGAAGGCAATTCTGGATATGAATAATTTACCTTGGAAAATAACGTCAATGTCCACTTAACCTAATGAAATTGTGATACATATTCAATTAATCTCCAAAATCACTTCCATAAATGTTAATTTGACTTAAATATTGGGGTAGCCAGTGCTATTTTCATTAGGGATGTGCAAGATCATATCCATTGTAGATAGTAGGTTAAGCTTGCAAATTTTGGTTATACACTTCCTGTAATCTAACTGTGGTTAGCTTACGGCAAAATAGAGCTTAAAAACTAGTTAATTTGTTAATTAACAGACTTTGGAAAGTTAATATGGATAACTCTACAGGAACTTCTATCGAACCATAAACAAAATAACAAAAAAAAAGTGGGCCTCAAAGGTCTTGCCCTATAAAATAATCTTAGTGCTATTCAAAACAAACATTTCAAATCAAAATGAAGAAAAATTTGGAAGAAGGAATAAATTAATGATCTTATAAAATTATAAAGATTTTACCTCATTTTAGTGTTTTAAGTACTGTTTAATTAATTATGTTATGACAATCATTTAATATACTCAAATATTAAAACATGTAAAAGGTGTTTGAATCAGTTTATAAACTCAAATAATATATAACCAGATATTATGATATCTTGACTCAAACATTAAAATATGTAAATGTCATTGCGTGATTGGTTAAAGTTTTAGATGATTAAGTCGTTATTGATGGGCGAAAAGAGAACAAGAATGACAAAAGAAAATACAATAAGACAGTCGACAGTTGTGATCGGCCCCAGTGCTGATCAAACTTTCTGTCCTTAGATAATATAGATCCTACGGAATTAAAGGGAAAGGCATAAAAAAACGAATATTATAGAAGAATAGAGGAAATAGCAGCAAAAAAAAGGAAAGGGACTTGGTGGGTGGCCAAAAAATTCCAAAAGTCTTGGTTTAAGAATCCAAGTCAATGGTCGTTGAAAGTCAAAGTAATGACAACACTACCATCGCAGAAGCTCCATCCAAGTACGATTTCTCCCACTTGATCACTTTGCTTCCCGAGGCAAACTTTTCTCACCTGCTACTTACGTATGCCTGTCACCCTCTCCTTGCGTATCCACCACGTGTGTCACTCCCAAAAAAAAAATCACAATGTCATTTCTCCTTATCTTGTGGGGTTTATGCAATAGAATCTCGTGCGAAGATAAATTGTTTAATATAACTAGTTTTGACTAAGATTTTTATTTATTATAATGTAAAATTTTTATATATTATAATAATAAAAAATAAGATAAGATGTAAAGCTTTTGTATTATATTTTTTAATTTAAAAATTTTAATTTTAAATATACTTTTTATCGTCAGATCTTTATTAATTTTTTATCAATAAATTTGGTAAAAATCGTATAATTAAAATAAAAGAACATGGTTGAGAAGTTTTCGGCACTAATTTGATGGCTGAAAAATAAAATCTATTGATAGTGTTTTTTTTTTTCTTAAATGTCTGATCATAAAATTCTTTTAATTTGTGATATTTATTTTTCATCTTATTACCTTTATTTGAGTGTAAAATTTGACTTTATCACCTCAATATTGAATGCAGGTGTCCAATTATATCAACATGCGAAGTTCAAATTATTTGATAATTTTTTAATTGATAAATGTATAGATAAGAAACAAAGATTATAAATGGAATCAAACTCACTACCCACCTAATTAAAGCACTCTCTACTATTCTTATATCATTAGACCAAAAGATTTTAGGCAAAAATTACTTGATTACTTATTCCCTTAGCCAATTGATCTATATATAATTATATATATCCCTACTTTTAATTAGAATTGGTTAAAGGAAGGTCAGAAAGTTGGTTTTAGTACACCGTTGGGTTAGCCTAGCTGTTGAGAAGGAAGGTTCATGGGATAGGTCCCAGCTTCAATCCTAGGGAAAGGCATTGTACACTAAAAAAAAAAGGGGGGGGGGGTTGGTTTTAGTCAATCTCATGATGTTCTGCTTATTTCTTTTTCCACCGTACTTAGCTTTGGCTTATAGTTGCTGTTATATTGTCGATTTGAATGTTGTAAGCAGTATAAGCAGATGTAGTCTGCTTAAAATCATTTGATCTAATGACATGGGAAGAAAATTGAGGAAAACTTTGAGTGAACAGTTGTATATGTACAATCTAACTTGTAATTTTATCTCTTATATATAAGATGGCACGTCTCTTAACTATAATATGTCTTTCAAAAATATAAAAAAGAATATATATATATATATATATATATACACACACACACGCACACATATGTAGCCTTTGAAAATTATAATGGCTGACACATTTTGTATCAAACTCGTGTTTGTAAATTTTCTTGCAGGTCTCTTGGTTCTTTCAATGAGCCAGTTGTTAATATGAGAGGACGTCTTGATCATTCCTTCAATTATGCCACATTTGTCTATAATAATAATTATTATTATTATAATTATTATCATTGTTATTGTTTTGGATGCATTTACAGTAATTCTAGAAGAGAGGAAACTTTATACGTACATGGTTAAAATTACAAATATATCCGTGCAAAATGGAGTTGGGTCATACTTATCCACAACCGCAAACAAATTGCCAAGTTGAAGGAGACAACAAGCATTACCCGTTGTTGAATATTGAAAGTTGAAAGCTCCACCAATGATTGTCTTCACGTGTATACCCTTATCTCGTTTATTGTTGACCCAAAAGTTAACAATAATAAATAAAAAAGACCAAACCTGCGCAAGTCCTTGATTCAAAATATATATATACATATATATATTTAACATCATAGTTGCATATATTATTTAGTGGTATGACCACACTTGATTGTATGTAAAAGTGAAGAGTTAAAACCTTCACATCAAGTCAAAATATTTAATATATATTTAACATCAAGTCTTCCCGCCTTTTAATCACAATTCATTCATATGTATATATAATTAAAATATAGGGTTGGCGTTTTCTTCTCCCTCTTAATTTGTTGCTACTGCCTTGCGACGTGTTATCCACATATTGGGCAGAAAACAAAGGGGCGTCCAAAAGATTGTTTGGAGTTAATTACACCAGTCAACTTATTCGGCTAATATACATATATATATATATATATATATATATATATATCTGCGTTTTTTTTTTT
>CAMOHE010055417.1:0-42625 GCA_946598075.1 Artocarpus hirsutus
ATGGTTGCAAATGGAAGAACGCCAAGGAAAGAAGTTTTGAAGGAATAAGTTATGATTTTTTTTTTAAATTTTTAGTATGTTTATAACTTTAAGGATATGTTTAATAATTTAAGTATAATTTTATAAATTTTGTGTATGTTTGTTTAATGTATTTTTATCAATTTTCTTCCGCATTTGAAGTTTTAAAACTTGTTTTAAAAAGAAAATTTTTTTATGTTCGGCCTGCCGATCATACTGGTCGGACTGCCGAAGTTTTCCAATCGGCCTACCGGATGCCAAGCATCGGCCTGCCGATCTTGTGGATTTTGAAAACCCCATTTTGCAAGGCCTCGGACGGCCTGCCGATGGGTGACCTTCGGCCTGTCGGTTAAGTTCGGCCTGCCGAAGTTAAAAGTTCGGCCTGCCGGCCGAGACATGTTCAAAGAAGTTTATCTATTATTTTTCAAAGGCCATTTAATTTTAAATAATATTAGCAAACTATTTATACAATGTCTATGGAAAAGCAAATTGTTTTTAATTAAGAAAGATTATAATTTCTTATAAATTATATTTGTATAAAAAAAAATGTATGTAAAGATCCTGGGGATGCTTTTCCAAACTATGACTTCAAATACATGTTATTAATTACAATAGTTTGCTTAAATTAATGTTTTAACGAATGAATATAACGATATCTGTGATGTCCGGAAGGGGGGCGTTACACTCTTGCTTTCCAAAGCTCTATCGAAGAGAGCCTACAAATTTTTTTGGTTGTTTCACCTCATGCCTTAATTTTTATTTTGGTCAATAAAGAAATGAAATCTTAGCTGCCAATTTACTATACAAACAAATATTTACTCAATGTAGAAACACGATATTTGGAAATGGAAAAGCTTGATCTAGCCTTGGTTATGTCGACAAGGAGCTTGAAGAGGTATTTTCTAGAGCACAAGGTTACAATTTTAACAAATTACCCATTGATACAAGCCTTTAAAAAGCCAAAAACCTCAAGTCGACTACTGAAATGGTCAGTCGAGCTAAGCTTGTATGATTTGAATACAAGCCTTGAACGGTGATCAAGGCATTGGCCTTTGTTGACATTGTTGTTAAGTTTACAGCTTGACCCGAGGGCAACAAGATGGAAGATGAGGAGGAACAACCTAGGTGGAAGTTGTACAACGACAGTTCATCAAACGAGCAAGGTGTAAGTGTAGAGGTTATGTTGGTAAGCTAGACAACCACAAATCACGGTGGCTGTGAGAATTAAGTTCAAAGACTTTAATAATAGGCTGAGTACAAGGTGTTACTAGCAAGGTTAAGGCTCACCCATCATTTGAAAGCTAATCCATTAGAAATTTACAACAATTCTTAGCTTGTCGTGAATCAGATCTTGGACGAGTATAAGGCTAAGGATGAGATAATTCTTAAGTATCTATAGAAGGCAAAGAAAGAGCTCTCGAAGTATAAGTCATGTGAGATAAAGCATATACCTTGTATCAAAAACAGCAATGTAAATACCTTAACATGACTTGCCACGTCAAAAGACAGAATTATTGAAAGTAGTCCTAGTCAAGTTTTTGGAAATCTTGACCATGTAGTGGGAAAAGGTTAAGGAAGCAATGCCCATTACTCAAATGTATAATTGGGTGACTCCGATAATAGGGGTACTTGCTAAGTGGAGAGTTACCTATTGACCCAAGCCAAGAAAACTCATTATAGGTCGGCATGTTGTCTATTACATGATAGGATGCTCTTCCAACAAGGTAACTAAGCTTTTGTTCTTTGTTGTCTCAATAAGAATGAAGGATTAGAGGTATTCAAAAAGATACATGAAGGCTTACATGGGAACCACTCTAGAGGGAAGTCTTTGGCCCACAAAATGCTGAGGCAAAGACATTATTGGCTAACCTTTAAAAAGGATGCCATTGAATATGCCCATAAATGTGATAAATAACAATGTTATGCCATGGTGCCCAAAGTTTCACCCTAAAAATCTAACATCAATCCTAAGCCATTCGCCTTTCGTGAAATAAGGAATCGATATAATCAGTCCCTTTGTTACGGTGCCTGAAGGCTTTAAGTTTGTAATAGTGGCAATTGACTATTATACAAAGTAGGCCGAGGCAAACACATTCACCATAATCACATAAGCCAAATGTACAAGTTTTTTCTAGCCTTATATTATATGCCACTTTTGCGTTCCATACTCGTCCATCTCCAATAATGGTAAATAGTTTAACATCACCAAGACTAAGAAGTTCTACAAAGACCTAGGCATTCATAAGAATTTTTCAACCATCATCCACCACCAGTCTGTAACATCCCCTTACTAACGCCATAAGAAGTTCAAAACAATTAACAACACTCAGAGAAATATCCCAAGACATATATGCATATATATTTTTTACTACTTATCGGATTAAACTTTTCCTTACATTCAATAAGACATAAGTTTAAAAGTACATATTACAAACAGAAATTAGGTGCAAACAAATAAAAATGCAGAACATAATAGATTAGATTTTATTTGAGTTTAAATCTTCATGACATTACTCCACTTCCGATCCAACACTCTTTGCACACACGATCGTACCTGTCCTCCATCCTAGTCAACCTGTACCTTATCCTTTTCTGCAATATGATATAAAATTAAATAAGCATAAGCTAAGTAAGTACACTTCCTATATCACAACATAAAAAATTTTATAAAAATCATTAATAACATCGTAATCATAATCATAGTAGTGCACAAGACATAAGTTTATATAGAACATATCTTTTCATTTAAATTTTTATATTAAAACATTATTTATTTTATCTTGAAGGGCCTAAGTATTGCACCATTAATATCATAGACGCGCTATCATGAGAGGAGTGGGTAGCTAGTCTCAAATCAAACATGACAAGTCCAAACCTTGCAAGACATCGTAAACATAAACATGGGGTGTACAATACTTAAATAAGAAATACATATATATATATACACACACATACCATTAACATACCTCATCGTCGAAACATCTATTAAATCTACTTGTTACAATAAGAGTTTTCATGAGAAGACAATATATAAAAACAAACTTAAAAATTATCATAAAATATATTCTCAAAACTTTTTCATAAACTTTTACATGTTGTAGGTGAGAATGTACCTACTTAACTTGTTTAATTACTAAACCTTAAATCTAATGACGCTGCAGCGGTTTTCGGTGTGCTTGCCTTTTGGAGTGTTCATATCAATTATTTATATAATTTGTGAAATTAATATTCGTCTTTATTATATCATTTGATACCATATTATACCATCATACATCATTTTTAACGAAACAAAACATCTTTAATTCACAAATATGCACTTAAAGTCAAGAAAGATAACGACAATAAACTTGACCTTTAATTACTTAGAGAAATTAATTTTAACCTATGAGCATGAATAAAGTGTAAGAATTATTCCATAACATAGCTAACATATATAAACATCACTCAAATTTTCTTCTCTTGAAAATATTAATCCACAATATCTTTTTCTAATTTTCAAAACATTCGAGAAAATCTGTCAGTCATAAAAATTGACGGACCTTCAAATATTTATAACCCTATATCATTCAATTCATATTCAATTAGAGCATGAAATTTGAAAGAATAAAATTAACATATACATATATATCTAATGCTCAGATTTTTCTTCAGCCATAAAAGTTTCATTTGGTGATTAAAACAAATCATGTAATCAGTACTACAAAATCTACCCGCAAAGCCTGGGTAGTGAGCAATCCTAATTAAAAATTGTGTATTAAATTATTGATGCCATAAAATAATTTATAAAAATTACTACAAATAATAGACACATAACTCATAACATATCCACAACTCAGCTTCAAATAAATTTAGAGTAATTCAAAATATGCATTCAAATTTAAAATATTAATACCAAATATGCTTATCAACAAACATGTTTCATTCAAACATTTTTATAAAATTAAATATACATGATATGCTTCTTAAACTGTTATGTAACATACTTAACATATAAATAAAAGTTAAAAAAATAGATCATGTAAAACACATTTAAAAGGATGATTTATTATCTCATGAATTACATAGAGTATATCAGGCAAATATTTATAATCATTGAGTACTTAGCAATCAACAAATTTTATTTAAAATATAATAAGGATATGAACCTAAAAATTTATAGACATTTAGTATCAACAATGGTTTATAATTTTTACAGAATCAAAAGATGCATTTTGTCCCATAAAATAGACTCTACAATACATAACTATACTTCTACCAGCAAATAAAATTTTGTAAGCAGTGTTTAATTGAAAGCTGATAACTCTAAAAATATTTTGAACAAAAATCTATAAAACATTCCAAATATTCTTAACATCTATAGACACACCATATATAAAAATCACAACAAAAAAAAAAATTATTTGATTTCAAAAACATTACCAACAACATTGCCAACAAAGCAAAAACCCTAAAATTCTCTTATCACACTTCAACAACAAAACTTTATTTTCATGAAATTTCATGATATCATACAACATAAATGCTTTCAACCATAAAATAACGTTGTTATAATCAAAGTAATAAATAAAATAATTTATTTTTCATACAAACACGCATGCATACACATTCACAACATAAAAGAACAATTTTCTAAGTTTGTTATAAAATAATATATATCAATCATAAAAATTCAAAACCATGAAAACCTGTAAACCATACCTTAAATTCTTATGTTTTCTTCAACAAAAATGAAGACTTGCACACAAAATCTCTAAAAAGAGTTCTTTCTACTTTGACTTGAAAGAAAATATGAGTGATAAGTTTTTAGCTTTGAGAATTAGAGAGATGATGAAAACTTATGAATGTGAATTTGAGAAGGGGTAAAGGAGAGAATTTTCTTCCGTTGAAAATTAAGAAAATGAAAACTTTGGTGGCTTAAAAGTATATTTATAGGTTTATGAGAAAGAAAAGATTATATGAGGGTAGAAAACACAAGTCCTAATCTAATTAGGTTTCCTTTGTTTTCTTTTTCTCTCTTTTTTTTGACAATTGTTCTTTTTTTCTTTTTTCTTTATTTTACTCGTTTCAAAGTCGTATTTACATATTTGTATATATATAATATATAATATAATATAAATATAACATAAATATATTATAATACAATATAATATAATGAAATGTGATATAATATATTATAATACATAATTATTTATGCATAACAATAATATTTACTCCTATGACTCCAAAAAATATTAATTTACTCATTATTCTCTTAGACACTTTATATTATTGAGTAGCTTAATGCCATAAAAAATCTTATACCGATAATTTTAATGACATCATAAATGTTATAAAAAAAGAAAATATGCAATAAAATTCATGTCATCATCAAGAATACAACTCTAGGACATACATAACTCTAGAGGATTATAAAGATTATAAATTTAGAGCAAATTGAAACTCTTAAAAAGAATAAATACTTTATGCTTATCATCTTTTTGGACATGAACATTCCGAGCACATTGATCCCTCGTAGCCGTCATCTGTAACGTTACTAAATAAAAAGTTAATTTACTTAAAATAATTAATAATAACTCGTAAAACATCATGTTCTAACATTTAATTAATATAAGTGTCTGTAAAAGGAAACAATGGGCGTTACAGCTTTCCCCACATTATAAGAGTTTCATCCTCAAAAAACTCAAAACTACTCCAGATATCGGCTTTACTTAGCCTCCTCCTTTTTGTGGTTACACTATAAGACTTTAACTAATACGATTTCCTTATTTCTCAAGGACTTGGCCCTAATCTCATGTCTCTTTTCCATGTAGCTTCTTTAGTCTTTTGATTTCCCAATAACTCTTTGACAATAGAAGTGTCTTTGTTTCCTAATACCTTCCTTTCCAACCAAAGACATAGTCAGCTTATCCTTGTAAATTATATTCCCTCAAACTTCTTATTCTTTCTTTTTGGACAAAAGAACATGGACCCTGTATGTACTTTCTTAGCTATGAAGATGAAAAACATTATGTAAAAATTTAGGGTTTACATCCTTCCCTCCTTCTAAGGATATCGTCCTTGAAATATGTGTAGTATTGAATATGTAGAGAAATTTCTAATCCTTTTTCTTAACATTCTTTCTTTTCATATAAAAATTTCTTCAAAAATAAAATTTAATTAAAGTCATCATACATCCAACTTACAATATCATATGCAATGTATGAATTCTCTTCTTGCCTCTCTATCTATCATCCATAGAAGTATAAATCTAAGTGCAAGATTAATTCTCTCTTTTTGCCTTATATCCCACATTTTATGTATGTAAACTTGTTTTAAATCATATGCCAAAAGAGAATTGTACTCTAGGAACTCCTTACATCAAAATATAAAAATGATTTTAAAATATTTAGATTTAACTTCAAGATACAAAAAAAATCATGCACTCTAATAAATCAACTAGTGCATCTCCTCATTCGTGAAATAACTAATTCGGTTTGTAACAATGAAAATACACCATACTTGAAGCTTGACTTTGTTTTCTATAAATTTCACAACAAGCTATTTAATATTGCTTTTGAAATATCACATATCACCATAAAATTTTAGGCTTACTCTATCACCTTGTTCCATAATTTCCTCAAATATTCTAGACATTCTTAACATATATATACACATCATATCTAAAAATAGCAACAAAATAAAATCATTTGATTTCAAAACATTATCAGCAACTTTATCAACAAACTAAAAACCCTAAAATTCTCTTATCACACTCCAACAACAAAACCTTATTTTCTTGAAATTTTATGATACCAAACGAATATAAATGCTTTCAACTATAAAAAAAAAACATTGTTATAATCAAAGTAATAAATAAAATAATTTATTTTTCATACAAACACACACGCGTACACATTCATAACATAAGAGTGTTGAAAAAATAGTACGTAGTGAAATTTTAAATTTTTTATATCAGATTATTTTTTAAAACACAAGTTTGATATACTGTATGCATAAATTAACTAGATCTTACTAACCTTTGAATGCCGAGGAACTCCTACAATCCGTGAAGAGAAGTAACGTTCTAGAAGAGCCTCAACTAATTAGTCTTCTTTGTTATTCTCTATCCACGATCGAAGTGAGTGTGGGCTCATGTCGTTTAGCTTTTCCCAAGTGACTCTCTTTCTAACCAATTGAGAAATACCCAAAGTTATAATTCATGATTTGTGAATGATAGCTCTCCAAGGAGTTTCAGAGTCTCACTGATAGAGTCTCACCTTAGGTTTCTCAACTGATCTAAATAATAATGAGACTCACTCCCCTTTATACAGAGGTTGGGCCCAGGAGTCAGTTCTTATCAGTTAAGGCCTCAAATTTTCAAATTAGAATCAAATTCGGATCAATATCTAATAAAATCTATGTGGAAACACGTGAGCCTTTTATCGCCCGGTCGGCAGGTTGAATTGGCAGATCGGCTTGCCGAACCTCCTCTATCGGTAGGCTGAACTAAAAGATTGGCTTGCCAAACCTTCGATAAAAGATCCCTGCGAATCTTTATTTTTCACCCAAGATTCTTAGGATAAAGCCTCAATTTTATTTCAAATAACCCAATTGAGAAATGATCTAGTTAAAACAGTCATATCTAGATAATCTTTAGGAAAATAAATATTCCTAATAATTCAACAAGTTTATGTTGAATTAATTCAAAATTAATCCAACCGATAAACATGCATGAATTATCTGATTCTAATAATTCAACAAGTTTATCTTAAATTAATTTTATCACAAAATTAATTCAATCAATAAACAAACATGAGTTATCTAATTTTATCAAATTTCAGCCAATCTCATAAATATGACATAAGTCACCAATTATTAGAAAAGCACGCTGTATCATTATAGGATTTTTGTGAACTAGCAAAGGGAACTAAGGGACCTATATAGTTCAAGCTTTTGATAATTATGAAACCCAATATCCTAGATATACATTTCATAATTATCAACTCTAACGCTATTCCACTAAAAGCTTAGAGCTGCAATCTGAAACTATATACAACTATGAAGTGCGTATAGCTAAGTCTTCATAACATATCATAATGTATCGTAGCCCCATAAGATTATCCATAATAGGATTAAGGACAAGTTTTGTCTTATCTTCTCGAATATTTTTATCTTATGTTCCATTATCTCACCATCGAAAAACCTACCATCTAAAGACAGTATACCATTCGGTTACACCTATGTATCTAAATGGTTGAGCGCACTAGTTTTTCAATTACAAGATAATGCATATAAGAGGATAGCACTGCTCCTAAAGAGGAGCAATGGATTCCATATCTATGAATAACAGGTCTATACTATCAAGAGTCATGCCTCCAAAGTACTGGCATGCGTACCACTATTAAAATGTGGATGTCACCCTTTGGTACATCAAAAGATATAAGTCAAAACAACAGGTCCACTATTCATCTCAGGATTAAGATATAATATAAATGATTGTCTAAAGTGAATCGATTTGCCTAGAAAGAATTATTAATCTAAATCAATTCACTTTATGTCCTGATTTAATGTGTCATCGCCTATGACAATGTGCCAATGTTTCTATTCACGGAGTCCACCTCTGATAGTCAAGACAAACCATCTCCCATCAGGGATATAGACAACATAACAATCTTTATATGAATAAAATACCTAACTTTATTCCTTCAATTGTGGATTTTATGATTTAGACCATCACCTTAAGAATCGTGTCTTCTACATAATCTGTCCATCATATGCCCAATTCTTAAAGGTTTAGACTGACAGTTTCATAATATTGTTTGCTTATCATACATTTAACAAATATGAACATAAAGAGGACAAGATTTGGTATATAAACAATAAATAAATTCTTTATTGATAAAAATGTTTCCAAAAACATGTTACATTTTTACTCCTTAAGGCATACACGTCTAACAAAAAGAATAATTTTTTAACAAACTTTGTCACAAAACATTATATATCAATCATAAAAATTTAAAACCATGAAAACCTTTAAACCATACCTTAAATTGTTATGTTTTCTTCCACAAAGATGAAGACTTGCATACAAAATTCCCAAAAGAATTCCTTCTACTTTGGCTTGAAAGAAAAAAGAGTGATGAATTTTTAGCTTTGAGGATTAGAGAGATGATGAAGGCGTATGAATGTGAATTTGAGAGGGGGTAAGGGACAGAATTTTCTTTAGTTAGAGATTAAGATAATGAAGACTTTAGGGGCTTAAAGGTATATTTATAGGTTTATGAGAGAGAAGAAATTAGATGAGTGTAAAAAATCTCAATCATAATATAATTAGATCTCCTCCTATTTTAGATGAGTGAAATCTTAATCTAATTAGGTTTCTTTTTTTCTTTTTTTTTCTTTTCTCTTTTTTTTTTCTTTTTTCTTTATTTTACTCATTTCAAAGCCATATTTACATATCCGTATATAATATAATATAATATAATATAATATAATATAATCTAATCTAATCTAATACAATATCATATAGTATAATGTAATGTAATATAATTATAGCACATAATTATTTGGATACAACAATAATATTTACTCCTATGACCCCACAAATATTAATTTAGATATTATTCTTTTAGAACTTTATATTATTGAGTTTCTTAACGCCATCATAAAAATGTTACACCTGTAATTTTCATAACATCATAAATGTTATAAAAACAAGAAAATATGCCATAAAATTCATGTCATCATCAAGAATATAATTCTAGGACATACATAACTCTAAAACATTATAAAGATTATAAATTTAGAGCAAACTAAAACTCTTAAAAAGAATAAATACTTTATGCTTATCATCATTTTTGACATGAACATCTCGAGTACATCAATCCCTCGTGGCTATCACCTATAACGTTACTAAATAAAAAGTTAATTTGCTTAACATAATTAATAATAACTCGTAAAATATTCATCTTTTAATGTTTAATTAACACAAGTGTCTATAGAAGAAAATGACGGGCGTTACATAATCAAATGTTCAAGTCGAGGCAGTTAACATGATTATAAATCAAACTCAAAAGAAACACCTCAACGACCTTAAAGGTAGATGGGTAAAGGAAATTGCTAAGGTATTGTGGGCTTATTAAATGACAAACAGAACTACCACGTGCGAGACTCCATTTTTCTTAACCTATGCTGCTGAAATAGTCTTGTCAGTCAAGATGATCATGCCATGCAGTCGAGTAGTCATGTACAATGACAAAGAAAACATGTGACTTCTAAATGCAAAGCTTAACTTACTTGAAAAACAAAGGATCAAGTCATAGATGTGTCTTGCTGCCTATCAATAAAAGGCAGTGAAATATTACAACAAGAAGGCCAAAGAAAAAAGATACGCCATGGGAGGCAATCCTAAGAAGGGTGAATCCAAGCAAAAGCTGAGAAACACAGGTCCTCTACATCTGAATTAGGAAAGGACTTTTAGATTCTAAGACATTATAAAGGCCAAAATATTATGTGCTAGAATTTATAGCATATGGACGTATGGAACACCGAGCACTTGTGACCATATTATTAGTAGTTTGTTTTGTAATCAATTGTTATGTCTTTCCTCAACGATGTTGACCTTATAAATTAGATAATCAGTAAAAACTCCAAAAGGAGTTGTTTTAATTTCAATTTCTATTGCAATATCTATCTATATTTTTCTACATGGGTTCTATATCGGTCCTAAAATGTCAAAAATAGAGTTAAAAACTCAATTTAGACGGGGAGTAGGAGACATGAGAGATCAAAGGTCCTAATAAATCTCTCCTTTTGCTTTAAAGAGACAAACAAGGTTAAAGGCTGCAAGGTTAAAGCCCTAATAAGTCTTTCCCTTTATTTTTCGTTTTGGTACATTTTAAAGAAATTTACCAAAAATACTTAAGAGACAAATTCAAGAAATTATTTGTTCATAATATCTACTTTTTGGATATATATTGAGAAGTAAGAATAAAAGAAAAATGTATATTTGTATTAAGATTAAAAAATGGCCAAAGGCCTACAAGTCGTTACAAATATAGCCAAAGGCTTCCATGTTTCGACATTCAAAAAAAAATTTCATTTGTCTCCCTTTCCTTCTATTGGAGCCTTTTTTTCTACCTCCACTGTCACGATCGACTCATCAGCCAAGGTCAAGGCATTTGAGGAGTATAAAAAGGACAAATCTAAGTTGGGATGAATGGCATGGATCTACACCACAATCTGCTCACCTATCGACATAAGGATCGCCTTCTGAGTATTTACATAATCTTCAGAACTTTGAAATTTATTGACCACAGTGGCCTCAACAGTAGCAAATACTTCAGCCTTCTTCTTCTCTACTTCCATGGCTATGGCTTTAGAATCCTCACTAACCTTGCACAGCTCCTTCGTCCTATTCTCGGCCTCTATAGTCAAGTCTGCAATCTTCCTCAACAATTGGTTAGTCTTCTCCTGCTTCAAAGATAGGAGATTTTGGGTCTTCACCCCCTTATCCTTCACATTTTCAATCGCGTTCTTCTTAGTGTCCAAGAAAGGCTTCAAGGACTCTATCTCCTTATAGGGCCTGTCACTATTGTTCATGAGTTATTAAATCTTCCTCTAAGAGATCAGGGCCATCATAAAGAGCCTGCAAGAGAGGGGAAGGTGAGAAGATGGCTTAAGAGAAGACGAATTAATGCAATCATTTTCATAAAAGTACTTACTTTGACCTGACTATAGATCTGTTCCTTATGGTGCTCAAGAAGAGGAGACTTCTCTACCACAACCTAATCTTTGGTGAAGATGAACTCATAAATCGCTTGGAAGGTGAGATTGAAGCACAGAGTCAAGTCTAGCATGATTCAAACCTAGGCATCAGTTACATCACCCATGATAAATTTAAGGTCTAGAGCTCGACTCCCAAGTAGCAGGCGGAGGGGCCTTTCTAGGGCCATGAAGGAAAATAAAAAATCTTGACCATAGGGGCCTTCTCTAAGCAATGCTTTAGGGCCTACATGTCCTTATTGACCCTTTGCTTCTAAGTGGGAGGGGTCTCGATAGAACGACAACTTGTGTATTTCTTTGAGTTGGACTTCTTCGATACCATTCACCCATGAAGTCCCGCCACCAAAGGCTTGGCCTTTCTTACATAAAGAGGGGAGCTTTAATTTCAATATATTTGCAAAAGAAAATTGAAGTTAGCACAGTGTGTAAAAGAAATTGGAGCACAACATAGCTCGATGTTTAATTAGACCCCTAGCCCTAGTGTTTGCGCCGTAGGAAAGCTGACCTTGAACGACCTAAAAAGGGTCAGGAAGATCTATGACAAGGCCTGAAAGCCTCTTATTCTCTTCTATAAGGAGGTTCTCAATCCTCCTTTCTTCCTTTGGAAGCTCAGCAATATGTCTAAGTCTTACTTGTCTCCTTACCAAGACAACAAGATGCTCCACGAGCTCTACAAGAAAGGAATGAGTTTGAAAAAAAGAAAGAGATAAAAGGGGGAGGAATGTCAGAAGCTAAAGTCGATGGTTGCCCAGAAGATACTTACTAGCAATCCTCCACCTTGTGTCAACCTCGTACGTTCTATTACCATAGCCCTTTTACCTGTCCATAGGATGGGTGTTGAAGTCTCTATTCATCATAAAAAAAAAAATCTTCTTTCAGTCACGACTAGAAGTTGGAAGATCCAAGATAATAGGGGGAACCTTATCCTTAGCTCGACTATAGGTCTTGGCATAGTAGTTTTCCTTGGATAAAGATTGACTAACACAATAGTAGTGTAGAAACTAGTCTAATTGAAGTGGAGCCTTAAAGTGAAGGTACCATAAAGTCCACATTCCTAAAATATAAACCAAAAATTTGGCAAGATTTATGTTGGTGAGATCTCCAGCTTGTAGCAATGTCAAGCCCCGGAGTACGGGAGGTGACGTGGTGATTTAATTAAGTTAATTAAATAAAAATTTAGTTAAAAAGAGGGTTTAGATTTAAATTTATGATTTAAAAAGTGATAATTTTAAAACCATTTGAATAGAAGAAATTAAGGAGATAAAATAAATCATTATAATAATTAAACAAATAAAAGAACATTAAAAATATTTAAATGTGAGGTGGAACGCATATGGGTCCCACTAGCTCACATATTGTGCACACACATGTAGTACTGACAATAATACCATACAATTACAGTCCGAAAATAAAAGAAAGATAAAAGTTTACATGCCTTACTTGCTGCAGTACAACCTACCCAAATCTTCTACTAATTGTAAGTCCGGTCAGTGGACTCTTCTCCGATCCTAAGCTGATATCCACCTAGGGATAAGATTTTAAAACAAATAAAATTGTGAGCGAAAGGCTCAGTAGGACTATATTTAAAATAAATAAACAAATAAATATTCAAATAGAACTTTCTTAATAAATAAATAATTAAACAAATCAAATATGTATTTACATTTACTAAAATTCCATTGAAAACAGTTTGTCAAGAGTACCTTTTTAATTCTCTCGGGCAAACCAAGTAGTCACCACCGAAGTGGCCCAGCTGGGTTTCGGGACCTGCCCCCAAGGTTGTTCACTACACAACCCGATCTCTGATATGGCATCATGCCCTCAAATATATATATATATATATCTTTTGACTAATAAAATCTCTTCTTTACCAGATATAATCATTTATATTCATTATGAAGTTCCTTATGAACATTTCTCAAACAACCGTTTGTAAAAATATTTAAACAAAATCATTTTCCAATCAGTCATTGAAAACATTTGATGAAAATCCCTTTGAGGCCAAAATATTTAAAACTAGCTATCAAAGAAAGGGTAGAAGTCTTACCTTGATATCCGTGTCGATATCCCACACCGTGATCCCGGTCCGCTATACGTTAGCTCCGCGGATCCATGCACAATCCCTAAACGCATAGTAACTTAGTTCATTAGTATCTAACCTGAGGTATCCTATGATACTAAATCATCTCATGGTGTCCTAGTGTGCCATTTAGGTTTATAAAATCATTATATAAAGTTGAAATTTAAATCAGGGTTCAAAACAGTTAAAACATGTGAAAAATCACAAAATTTTTCCTTGCTCGGTCGGCCTACCGGTTGTCCTGGTTCGGCCTACCGAACTACATAGTTCGGCCTGCCAGAAACCCAAGTCCGGTCGGTCGAACATCTCCAGGTTTGGCCTGCCGGTCGGATGAATCCGGCCTGTCGAACATGAAGTTCGGCCTGCCGATCTGGAAAAATTCTAGAAATTTCCACGCATGGGTCTCGGCATCCTGAATCCAAATCTGCAATCCAACGTGTTTTTCTCAATTCTCAGGCATGAATAATCATCACAAACAATAGAAAATCATAATAGAACACTTTTTAATGAATTAAAACAAGTTTTAAACAAGATTTTCACAAAAATCCAAAAATAGAAAAATAAAGGAAAAATTAAAAATCTTGATTCTAATCCGTTTTTGATGAAATAAAGTTTATATTCTAGCTAATCTAAGTCCATCTAACTTAGATTGAAGCTTTTCAAGGCTTAGAAACTCTTAGATTTCAAAATGCAAAAAAATTTGAAAAATGTAAAAAGTTTTGAAATTTTGAAAACTAACCTTGAATCGAAGCTTGAATCGAGTTTGTGGTTGCTCAATCGCGTTCCCGAGCTTTCAATCCACAATCCCGAAGCTTGAAATCGAATTTTGAATCAAAATTTAGAGGGAGAAAATAAGAGAGTGTGAGAGAACTGAGAGAGATAGAGAGAGGAGAGAGAGAGCACGGGTGAGAAATGAGAGGAGATAGAGAAAAAGTTAAATAAATAGAAAAAGAAGGAGAGGACTGGTTGCACAAGGCTGAGTGCAACAGTACACTATTTTCAAATCAAATTGCTTTGTTAAAGTTTAAATTAACAATTAAAAACAATTTAGAATAATTAAAAATCATTAAAAGAATAAAATAATGCAAGATTACTAAATTTTCACAAAACATTCAAATTAAATTTAAAATGCTTATTATGGCACACTAATCCACCATTTAGCGTTCTAATATCATTTAATTAACTTCAGGGTGTTACAACTCTCCACCCCTAACAGAAATTTCGTCCTCGAAATTTACAAATCAATTCCAAAATCAAAACAAATGTGGATACAACTCCCGCATACTCGATTCTAATTCCCAAGTGGCTTCATCAACCCCGTGATGCTGCCACACGACCTTAACTAACGAGATCTCACGACGACGCAAACTAATTACTTTACGGTCGATGACCTGAATCGGCATTTCTTCATATGTCGTGTCTTCTTGAATCTGCACATCTTGAATCGAAATGATCTTATCCTACTCAGGTGGACACTTCCGAAGCATCGATACATGAAATACATCATGAACATGCAAAAATTTTGGGGGAAGATTGAGTCGATACGCAACCACACCAACACGTTGAGTAATCTCGAACGGTCTAATATATCTTGGCGCGAGTTTTTCTTTTACTCCAAATCGCGAAATACCTTTACGAGGAGATACTTTCAAGAGTACGAGATCTCCAACCTCAAACTCCAAAGGTCATCGCCTTCTGTCCGCATAGCTCTTCTGTCGACTCTGAGCTGCTCTTAATCGGTCTCGTATCACGATGATCTTCTCGTTGCTATCACGAACCTCATCTAGCCCAAGAATGATCCTATCTTCCGGCTCGGCCCAACATACTGGCGATCGACACGATCGCCCATACAACACCTCGAACGGTGCCATACCAATACTTGATTGATAGCTGTTGTTGTATGCGAATTCCACCAGATGTAAATACTTTTTCGAATTTCTGTCGAAGTTTAATACACAAGCTCGTAACATGTCTTCGAGAATCTGAATAACCCGCTCTGATTGTCCATCGGTCTGAGGATGAAATGCCGTGCTGAAATTCAAATCTGTACCCATAGCTTCTTGGAAACTCCTCCAATACCTAGCATTAAATCTGGTATCCCTATCTGATGTAATGGACAAAGGAACTCCATGCAATCGTACTATGTTCTGTAGATACAATTCTCTAAGAATCCTCCTCGAACACGTTGATCTGAACGAAATGAAATGAGCTGACTTCGTTAACCTATCGATCACGACCCAAATCGCATTGTGCCGCTGCTCTGTCCTCGGTAATCCGGTAAGAAAATCCATCGTTACGTGTTCCCATTTCCACCCTGGAATAGGAAGTGGCTGAAGCTGACCTACTGGCTTCTGATGCTCGACTTTCACCTGAAGACAAACCACACATTTGGCCACATATTCTCGAACGTCCTTTTTCATGCCTCTCCACCAATAGTGTCTCTTCAAGTCATGATACATCTTCGTACTCCCTGGATGAATAGCGAACTGAGACTTATGAGCTTCATCCATTACGGCTTTCTTCACTTCTGCGATAGCTGGAACCGCCAAACGCTTCCTGAAGTACAACGATCCATCTGCATGTATCCTCCATTCTTCGAACTGCTCCCTGTTTCTAATCTGCGTCCAGATTCCTTGAAGATGCTGATCTTGCCACTGGTTTTGCTTCACCGTCTGAACAAGCGCTGGGGTCGCCTCCATGTGGTACACCAAAATACGATCATAGTCCTCGCAACACTGTAGACCGAGCTCACTTACTGTCGCATCTCTTTTCCAATCCTCGAGAGCCAAACACGCCAATATCCCTGAAGACTTTCGACTGAGCGCATCCGCAACGACGTTTGCTTTCTCGGGGTGATACTGCAATGCAAAATCATAATCTTCCATATATTCCATCCATCTCCGCTGCCTCAGATTCAAATCCCTTTGGGTGAACAGATACTTCAAACTCTTGTGGTCAGAGAAAACCTGAAATGTCACCCCGAACAGATAACATCTCCAAATCTTCAATGCATGAATCACTGCTACGAGCTCCAAATCGTGAGTAGGATAATTCTGCTCCTGAGGTCGTAACTGTCTCGATCCATACGCTACCACGCGTCCCTGTTGCATCAACACGCATCCAAGCCCACGTCCCGAAGCATTCGTATAGATCTCGTACGGCTCGTCACTGTTAGGAATGATCAACACTGGAGCTGAAGTCAATTGATTCTTCAATTCTTGAAAAGCAAACTCGCATTCATCGTCCCACTCAAACCTGACATTTTTCCTGATCAATCATGTCAACGGCGCTGCTATTTTCGAGAAGTCCTTTACAAATTTCCTATAATATCCTGCAAGTCCCAAAAAGCTATGGATCTCTGCCACATTCCTTGGTCGTTTCCAATCCACAATAGCTTCTATCTTTGACAGATCCACTGAGATACCATGCTTGGAAATGACATGACCCAAAAATTTGACCTCCGTTAGCCAGAACTCGCACTTTTCTTTCTTGGCGTACAACTGATGCTCTCGCAGTGTCTGAAGCACGATCCTGAGATGCTGCTCATGCTCCTCCCAAGTCTTAGAGTAAATCAAGATATCATCGATAAACACAATCACGAACCGATCCAAGTAAGGCCTGAATATCCTGTTCATCAAATCCGTGAAAGCTGCCGGAGCGTTCGTCAATCCAAACGACATTACTAGAAACTCGAAATGTCCATACCGGGTCCTGAATGCTGTCTTAGGAATATCCTCTTCCTTAATCCTAAGCTGATGATATCCTGACCTCAAGTCTATCTTCGAGAAGTACCGCGAACCTCCCAACTGATCAAATAACTCGTCAATCCTGGGTAACAGATATTTGTTCTTCACTGTGACTTGATTCAATTGCTAGTAATCTATACACAACCTGAGTGTCCTATCATGCTTTTTAGCGAACAAGACCGGTGCTCCCCATGGTGAGGTACTGTTTCGGATATATCCCTTATCAGTAAGCTCCTGAAGTTGCTTCCTGAGTTCCTTCATCTCTGCCGGCGCCATCCGGTAAGGTGCTATAGAAATCGATGCTGTTCCCAAAAATAATTTGATACCAAATTCGATCTCCCGATGCGGCGGTAATCCTAGTAGTTTGTCGGGGAAGACATCCTCAAATTCGTCTACCACTGGAATTACTGCAGGTCTTCTCGAAACACTGGGCTCTTCTTCCAAATCTATGAAGATAGCATGACAAACTATGTTCTTTTGCCTTCCGAGACATGTCCTAACACGACGCTCACTCATCAACTGATCACCACCCTAAGATTACATCATAGGTTCTCATGGGGATTACAATCAAATCACTTTTCAAAATCTCATCCTCGACCTTTATTTTACAAGCCTTACATATACTATTCACACACACCCGCCCCAAGGGTGAAGCTATGACTAAGGGTTCATCAAACTCTTCTATCTCTAATCCCAAGGCATGTACAAATGAACTCGAAATGAGAGAATGAGTGGCACCAGTATCAGATAACACGTGTGCTAAGGACTGAGAAACCATAATCGTACCATCAACAACTGCGTGATTGGTTTGGGCATTTGAACTTCCTGACGTCATCGTATGAATCTGCACTAAAGCTTTTCCTTTACCTCTGCCCACATCTCTAGTTCCTAGATTAACTGGCTGATACTATTGCGATGATGGCGACTGGACACTAGCTGTACTCGGCGCTCAATACTGAGGAATGTTACGCTGAAAACTCTGCTGCTGATGTCCTTGCGCTGGATATGACGGTTGCTGAGGAGAATACTGATGGAATGGAAGCTAAGGATACTGCTGCGGTTGAGGTAGAGTCTGAAGCTGAGGTTGACGGCTAGCTCCTTCTCTGGTCTGAAGTCCTAAGCGAGCACTCCTGATCGGGCAATTCCTCTTGATGTGTCCTGGCTGCTGGCAATAAAGACAGTGAAAGCTGTAGGGGTTGCTGCGACCGCTGCTGGACGAACTGCTGCTGCCGCTGTTCAAGCCACCCTGTTTGCTCTTTCCCGGAGTCGGTCAACTGCTGACGCTCCTCCTACCGCTTCTCTGTGGTCCTCCTGATGCCTTGGCTCGATTCTCACAATACTGTGCATAATCATTCTCCACTGATATTGCTGATGACACAAGCTCTCCAAAACTCCTAAGCCGTAGAGCAACTATCTGTCATCGAATAGGAGCCTTAAGTCCTTCCTGAAATTTGATACACCTTTCACGCTCCGATGCCACTACTGAGGGAGCAAACCTAGACAATTCATTGAACTTCGCCTCATATTCCCGAACTGACATGTTGCCTTGCTGCAACCTATAGAATTCTGCCGCCTTCTGGTCCCTGTATCCTTGCAAAAAATACCTGTCATAAAACAGCTCCTCGAATCTGTCCCAATCAATATTACCATTGTCTTCTAGACGTTTTGCTTGCTTCCACTAGGTATTAGCACCACCTTCAAACTTATATGCTGCGAATTCCACGCGATACTCCGCTGGCACACCAAGCGTATCCAAGTGCTTCACAATCGAGTCTAGCCAATATTCTGCCACCTGTGGGTCCCCAGTTCCATCAAAGGTTGGTACTGATGCACGTCGAAATTCTTTAAAGTACGTATGCCGACGACTAGCCTCGGAATCATCAGGCCTTGCCCTTGCTGCCATCTGCCGAAATGCTGCAAACATAGCCCTCATCATGCCCTCATCATTTTCGAACTCGGCATCCACTGTTGAACAACGTCTAGGTGCCATTCTCTCACTTCTGAAAATAAAAATTAGACTGTCAGTGGTATTCCTTTGTCGTACCTATGTGTGCACAATTCTCAAGGTTCATAACCTTGAGCTCTGATACCATTCTGTCACGCCCCGGAGTACAGGAGGTGACGTGGTGGTTTAATTAAGTTAATTAAATAAAAATTTAGTTAAAAAGAGGGTTTAGATTTAAATTTATGATTTAAAAAGTGATAATTTTAAAACCATTTGAATGGAAGAAATTAAGGAGATAAAATAAATCATTATAATAATTAAACAAATAAAAGAACATTAAAAATATTTAAATATGAGGTGGAACGCATATGGGTCCCACTAGCCCACATATTGTGCACATACATGTAGTACTGACAATAATACCATACAATTACAGTCCGAAAATAGAAGAAAGATAAAAGTTTACATGCCTTACTTGCTGCAGTACAACCTACCCAAATATTCTACTAATTGTAAGTCCGGTCAGCGGACTCTTCTCCGATCCTAAGCTGATATCCACCTAGGGGTAAGATTTTAAAACAAATAAAATCGTGAGCGAAAGGCTCAGTAGGACTATATTTAAAATAAATAAACAGATAAATATTCAAATAGAACTTTCTTAATAAATAAATAATTAAACAAATCAAATATGTATTTACATTTACTAAAATTCCATTGAAAATAGTTTGTCAAGAGTACCTTTTTAATTCTCTCGGGCAAACCAAGTAGTCACCACTGAGTGGCCCAGCTGGGTTTCGAGACCTGCCCCCAAGGTTGTTCACTACACAACCCGATCTCTGATATGGCATCACGCCCTCAAATATATATATATATATATATATCTTTTGATTAATAAAATCTCTTCTTTACTAGATATAATCATTTATATTCATTATGAAGTTCCTTATGAACATTTCTCAAACAACCGTTTGTAAAAATATTTAAACAAAATCATTTTCCAATCAGTCATTGAAAACATTTGATAAAAATCCCTTTGAGGCCAAAATATTTAAAACTGGCTATCAAAGAAAGGGTAGAAGTCCTACCTCGATATCCGTGTCGGTATCCCACACCATGATCCCGGTCAGCTATACGTTAGCTCCGTGGATCCACGCACAATCCCTAAACGCATAGTAACTTAGTTCATTAGTATCTAACCTGAGGTATCCTATGATATTAAATCATCTCATGGTGTCCTAGTGTGCCATTTAGGTTTATAAAATCATTATATAAAGTTGAAATTTAAATCAGGGTTCAAAACAGTTAAAACATGTGAAAAATCACAAAATTTTTCCTTGCTTGGTCGGCCTATCGGTTGTCCTGGTTCGGCCTACCGAACTGCATAGTTCGGCCTGCCGGAAACCCAAGTTCGGTCGGCCGAACATCTCCAGGTTTGGCCTGCCGGTCGGATGAATCCGGCCTGCCGAACATGAAGTTCGGCCTGCCGATCTGAAAAAATTTCAAAAATTTCCACGCACGGGTCTCGGCATCCCGAATCCAAATCTTCAATCCAACGTGTTTTTCTCAATTCTCAGGCATGAATAATCATCACAAACAATAGAAAATCATAATAGAACACTTTTTAATGAATTAAACCAAGTTTTAAACAAGATTTTCACAAAAATCCAAAAATAGAAAAATAAAGAAAAAATGAAAAATCTTGATTCTAATATGTTTTTGATGAAATAAAGTTTATATTCTAGCTAATCTAAGTTCATCTAACTTAGATTGAAGCTTTTCTAGGCTTAGAAACTCTTAGATTTCAAAATGCAAGAAAATTTGAAAAATGTAAAAAGTTTTGAAATTTTGAAAACTAACCTTGAATCGAAGCTTGAATCGAGTTTGTGGTTGCTCAATCGCGTTCCCGAGCTTTCAATCCACAATCCTGAAGCTTGAAATCGAATTTTGAATCAAAATTTAGAGGGAGAAAACAAGAGAGAGTGAGAGAACCGAGAGAGATAGAGAGAGGAGAGAGAGAGCACAGGTGAGAAATGAGAGGAGAGAGAGAAAAAGTTAAATAAATAGAAAAAGAAGGAGAGGGCTGGTTGCACAAGGCTGAGTGCAACAGCACACTATTTTCAAATCAAATTGCTTTGTTAAAGTTTAAATTAACAATTAAAAACAATTTAGAATAATTAAAAATCATTAAAAGAATAAAATAATGTAAGATTACTAAATTTTCACAAAACATTCAAATTAAATTTAAAATGCTCATTATGGCACACTAATCCACCATTTAGCGTTCTAATACCATTTAATTAACTTCGGGGTGTTACAAGCAAAGACTCTTAAGAAGGGGTAAAGAAGGAAGGTTTGTCGGCTGTCATGCATTTGTTTAGAAGGTGAGATGTCTTGCAATGGCAATGTCTACTCGATGATGTTTGTTAGGAAGGATGAACTCAAAATAACATCCATCAATATGACCCTCAGCAATAACCCTATGAATATCATGGGAACGACAGTGTGATTTTGTTGTCTTGGCCTTCATCGATAGCATTTTGCCTCTAACCACAGCTAGGGGCTCCTCTTTGTTTGCGGTAGAACTAGAAGATCCCTTTTTTGGAAAATTTAGGTCTACTTATACCGGCCAACAATATCGAGCATTGGGAATAGCTATGGAGATGGGGATAGGCATGTTATCGACAATCTCGTTGACACTGTTTTTGAAGGGATAGTGCTGAAATTATCGATATCCCTAAAGATAAGGTCTCTTCAAGGATAAGGTCGTCATTTTGCCTAAGAAGCCTTGGCGACCTCTACAGCATTAGGGCAAACTTGGGACAAAGATTCGACCTCTCGAGGACCACTAGACGTAGACACGATCCGATGAAATAAAAGAGAAACTATGTCAAATCTTATCCTATTTCAAGAGGTCAACCTTAAGATAGTTCTAAGAAAGTTATGAGCCAAACACTCGACTTATGGCCCTATGCATAAAACGAACGACCTAACGCAAAGCCCAAAAACTCATCTTTTTTTTGAAAGTCTAGAAACAACTTAAATGTTTCTAAAACAACCTAACAAAAGGAACTCTCTTCTATTTTTGAGCAATTTTGTTATGTTCTAACACATTTTTGTAGGAAATAAATGTAAAGAAAGCATGAGACAACAAATGAAAAAGAAATGAATTTAAAGCGCTCCAAGGACTTACTATTTTTAAAATTCTTGCGGAGGGACTTTTGGAAATCAAGCACTCTCATCGAAGTAGGAAAAGCACGCATGAAATAATGGCAAATCAAATTTGAAGGAAGGAGGAACTCTGAGAATTTGGGAATTCTTGCTGGAGTTTTTACAGAGCTCTAATTAATAATTTGGGAAGAAAAATGGTTTGAAATGAATTTTGAACTTGTTTTATATGCCTTTTGATGAAAAGCTCCAAGTTATTGGATAAGAAAGCTACTAATCCAAGGGCTAGGGGTTAAGCCAACCAATGGTCACCATCCTACGACCCAAATTTTAGGCGAGAAAACTTAAGGGCAATCTAACAGCTCTGATTAAAATCTTTTGAATCTGAAGCAACATTTGACATAGAAGTGTAACAACTGTGACAATCGATGCAACTGTTTGGTTGCCCTAGAAGTCAAAGCATCAAGCATGTAATCATGGCTAAAGTCAAAGACTTCATCAAGAAAGACCCCCTGGGCTGGACAAGCACGACTCTTAAGCATCAGGAGATCTTTCAAGGCCTCAATGTTCAAAAGCGAAGTTACTCAAAGAGTCATTCAATGCTAAGGGACAATTGTTTTGGGTGATCTTGATAGCCCAAGGCCCAAGGTCCAAGGCCAAGATCAGGAAAAAGCCTAATAAGGGCCCAAGGCCAAAAAGATATCTCAGCAAGTTACTCGATCCTCATTAGAAGTTGACATAATCTCAAGGGAGTTGGAAGCCGAGATAATGAGACGTCCAGATTCATTGGACATAGAATCGTGGACTTGTATTACCCAGTGAGCGAGAGAACCACCATAAAAGGAGGAAGTTGAGCCCATCATGCATAATATGGAAAGTCAAACGTAGTGATAGTGGGATAGAATCAGGAAAGTAAACATTTTCTTTGGAAGATATTTTTTATTAGTTGATTTCACACAAGAATTTGGATCTATAAGTAGGGGTAAAAACCTTGATAAAAGGTTATGTAACTCCCCATTCCCCTAGCACTATACACATTTGAAGAAAAGAGCAAGAATTCTCTCTAAAAGTGGACGTAGCTCACTAGAGTAAGCCACTATAATCTCTTGTGTTCTTTGTTTTTTTACATCTATTTTCTTGTTTTCTACACAAACACCATCATAGATTAGTGAGTTAGTTGTTAACAAATTTTCACCATCAATAGATATTTTATAATATTAACATTCCTATCTACTTACTTTCACTATGTCTCCAAAATACAAGGGATAGAATCAGGGCCAGAGCCAAACAAAGTAGTTAAGACTAGCGGTGTGTATACTAACATTATCAAGAAAAAATAAATTAAGGAGATATAAAACTTCATGAGGGGCAAAATATAATTTTAGGGGGCTGGATATAATTTCAAGAGGGGTGGACTATAATTTTGAAAGAAAAAAGTTTAGGACGATTGTCAACTACTCCCTTCTGTGTGTAGATCTACCCCCGGATAGGATTATATGCCTGATTTTGTACCAAGTAAATCAAAAATATAATTCCATAAATACGAGTTTGTTAACAACTCATGATTAAGATCATCTTATATATGACTATCAATCGATGTGATTAGAACTTGATATATTCTAATGGAAATTAGTCATTCATATCACATTATGCTTTGATCCTATATAATTTCTTTATCTACAGTGCAATCATTTAATGGACTACGGATAAGACCATTCCATTCTTAAAAGAAATGACATGCACTGGTAACATTCAATTAAAGATCCGTACTTTGATTGAATAATTTATTATATATTACTAATCATTTTAGTTATCATACTTAAATATTATTTTATTATACATAACACTTATGTATAATATTTAAGGTCATATAGATAATTATGAAATTTTAAGATATTCATAAAGTATTCAAAATACATACATACAAATATAATGAAAATTCACTTTATTATTTATAAGTGTATCCTTTAGAAAAACATAATATACTTTAAAGGCATCTATCTTAACAATCTCTCACTTGTTTTAAAGCAGAATGATACATGTCTTTTTTAACCCATAGCTCGAGATGCTAACATTTTTGCGTTTGTGTGCATTTGTGTTGTTGTCCTATATAATAGCAATGTCATTAGCTGCTAACTGACTTGAGTAGATTAGTTATTGGGAAGAAAATCTGCTTAATTAATTGCTTCCAAACAATTCAATATGAGTTTTGAGTCCTATTCATGACACATAAGTAGAACATCCTTTCTTTGTTTATTATCTTTTTCGTTTATGTAGTGTGTTTGTGGATAAGTGTAGCACCAAAATAATAATAATAATAAAATGATACAAAGAAGAGGATATTGTTAGAAGTTAGTGAATTTCTTGGATATGACATGTGTAAGGCAACATTTCTTTCTATGAAAGACAGTCAAGGGTTTTCGTCCAAACTTAGCCAGTAAGTAACATGTTCTTCTCCTTGACTATAGTTTCTAAGGAGGTGTTCGGCTAATAGTGGGAACATTTTTACTGTAGCACGTGAGAGCTTTACACTATAGTAATTTTTTTCTTTTTACTGTAGTATATGAAAGCTTTACACTATTCATAACTGAGTTTGTGGTTCATGCCACCCTTAGCCAAACACCCTCTAAAATATTTTTATTATGGTTGTGAGAGGTGGGGAGTATTAGGGAAATTCAACTTGAATGAGAAAATTTTGTTTGGAGCGTGCGTTTGTTTTATTTTATTTTATTTTATTTTTATAATTTTTATTAGCTTTTTGTACTTATTAGTGTTAGGGGAAAAATCAACCTACTATTTTTGAGGAATCTTTTTCTTTTCTTCCATCTAATGAATCTATATCTTTTCTGTAGAGTTTTTTTTTTAATAGATTCACTTCCAATGAGTTAAATATTGGGAAAAAGAGAGAATTAGACCGTCATTTATTGGAAATAAATATAAATCGACTAAAATATAACCATGTTTAGTAAATAGCTCACTTAGATTACAACAAAGTTTATTTTGGTATAAAATGACATAGAGAAAAATGTGAAGCAACAATGAGATAAGAAAAAAAAATGAAAAGAAAAAGAAGAAGAAAGACAAAACGTAAAATTGAAAATTCAAATGCTTAAAAAGAACACACGATTCTACAAATGATATATACTTAAATATTTTTAAAAATGTACTATTTGCTCACATTAAAAATGAAAACTGTACCATTTAGTGTAATTTCTCTTAAAGGTCTTTAATATTGCGTGTTAATTTTCCTATCATATGGTTAACGTAATGTTTGCTTAACTAATAATAGCCTAAAACTCTCACATAAACAAAAGACTATTACTATTATATTATAAATCTATTAAATGCTACAGTTTTTAAGCTAATTTTTTCAGTTCAAACTATTTTTAAAATACGCTAAAAATTCTCTTATTCATGAGTTCTAAGGATCCAAACATTTTAAAAGAGAATTTTATTTTTACTTTTCCTTTTTTTTTTTTTGTCCTTTTGACTGACTCATTTGATGTCATTGATTTTAGAAGCTTTAGAAGGTAATTATCCTTTTCTTTACACACACCATTATTTATTTATAAATTGTATTTTTTCATTGCCAAAAATTATACATGTTACTGCAAAATAAGTTTTTTGCTGGATGAGAAAAAAAAAATTAGTATGCATCTCCGAGGATCAACTAGCATTGATACTTCATCTGAATTCAATGATTTATGAATCCTACAAAGATTAATGAAAAGATTTACCTTACTAAATATAAATTTCATAGAAGAATGTAAGTACAAAATTTGAGCAATTGATATTATTCAAGAAATATTCCATGATAAGAACATTTTTTCAAATAAATAAGAACAATTGAATTGAAACCTTGTTTCTGTCATCAATACTATGGAGTGCTTAGCACCATATACACTAATTGGAGGGGCTCTCAATGCAATCTTTTATCAAATGCGGTGTTTAATACTGTGGTCATCTAAAGAATTTTTCTCTTGCTCCCCTCTCTTGAATATAACAAATTTCCGCGTTGTGTTTTTTTTTTTTTTACCGAATTCAATATTAGAATTGCTGTTACGATCTAATTAAATCCCGATTTTACCGCATCGATACTCGCCGACTCTTTACCCCTCTTTTGGGCTGCCAGTTCAGCCCTCCCGAAATTACCAAAATCCCACAAACGAATTTCCTCTTCACGCCTCACACCCAGGCCCTTTCTCGTCTTTTCACAAACTGCTGCTCTGTTCCCCACCTTGAATAAAAAAATATTATCAGCCCCCTCTCTCTTTCTCTCTCCTAAAATCTGGACAAAGATATCTCTCTCTCTCTCCCCTTCTTTCCTTTGGAGCGAACCAATTTTCCGAAAAGGCTGAATCTGAACCGCCCATTGGTGAGATCCAACGGCTTTCGTCAGTCGGTGAGTGGTTGCCCATTATAGTTTTTTATCATAAACCCTAGCCGCGCGGTATTTCGCAGAGAGTAGACGAGACGGCTCTGTTTTTCCTTTTTCTTTTTCCCTCCATTTTCTTTTTCTATTTCACCATCCCTTTCTCTCCATCCAAACACCCTCTTAACCCCGGAATTTCCCCGCCGACCTACTATCTTTTCCGTATCTGTTAGTGTTTATCTATCTCCTCCTGATTTCTTTTCAGATCTTGATTATATAGGGAGTATTCACTTTCTTTCTTGTGTAGATAGCAGTTAAAAAACCCTAGTTTCTTGTTCTTTTTCATGTTTGGCTGTAATTATCGATTTTCTGTTTTGTAAAATACAAACACTTGTATTGTAAGTCTCTGTATTTTACGACTTTCTGAGTCCGTAAACACCGAGTTGTTGAGTTGCTGAATCGTTTTAATGGCGGTCGTAGTGGTTTCTCCGTCGATTTTGTCTTCCGATTATGAGGTCAGTGCGTGCTGAGTTTTTTAATTTCCATTCTGAGTTCGGGACCGAGTCGACTCGGAGGCCGGCTCGGAGGCTCAGCGGGTCGAGCAGAAAGGCAAGTCCCCGAGTCGAGCCGCTGGGGAGTTTGACGACGGCAATGCCATCGGTAGGGATGAGGCGGACGACGAGGGTGTTCGGGGTGGTGAAGGGCGTTGACGGCGCTAGAGTTTTGAGGTCCGGTCGGCGTCTATGGCCGGACTCTGGCGAGATCAAGCTTAGGAGGCACGGGGATGGGGACGACTGGTTCAAGATTGGCAAAGGAGACGGCGGTTTAGGCTATGACTCGAACGCCTGGTCCCAGAACACCAACACTAAACCCAAGAAAGCCCCTGCTGTGACCGAAATCGATCTGCCAAAACCCGAGGATGGTGGCGGCGGGGGCCGGGAATTGGCACATGGCGAACACCGCCCTGATAGGATGTTCGGGCTTGTGTATAGCCGGAAGAGGAAGGGTGTGGCTGCTAGAGGTTCCTGCGATGATTCGGGCAATTCGGAGAATCTTGAGGGGTCTGTTGGAAAAAGGTATGGGCGTCGGTTCGTCCGCAGACAGAGAAGGAAGTTGAACTCTGACAAGAGCCGTGCGGTGGCCAACGTATCCGATTCTTTGTCGGAATTTACGCGGAGCGAGGTAGTTAGCGTTGTTTTTGGCTCTTCCATGGGCATGAACTTCTATGCGGCTCGGTTTTTGTGTTCTGTTTTGGTGTACTTGACGAGCGCCAGGCTAAGATTGACTGATCTTTTTGCTTTCCTCGTTTCCGAGCCTATTAGCAGAGTAAATTCTTCCTGTGGCATAAACATCTTTTTGGTAAGTCCTTTGACACAGAGATCGAAATATTTGAATGTTTGTCAGTAGTTTCTTCATTCCCTGTTGGAAATATTCTTTTTGGTAATTGATTGCATCTATGTTTGGTGTTTCGTTAATCATCTTTCAGGATCATTCTTCGACCAAACGTTTTGCAAGTTGCAAGCTTTTTGGGGCTCTGGATTTTGTGCCATTGTTTTGTTTGGACTTTGCTGCAATTCCTCGTTGTTTTGTCCACATGCATTTCTGCATGTTTTTCAGATACAAACGTCAACCATCTTTTGTTGGGAATAATGAAATTGACGAGATGATTGCCGATGACGAGGAAGACCAGTTAACCTTTCCAGGGAAAGGTGTTTTGGGAAGTAGAGCCTTGACGAGCTCTGAAGCCGATCATATTGAAAACAGGTTGGCATTAAATCCGTCTCTTAAAGCTTCAAAGTATGCATGTCGAACCACTCAGTATAGGAATGGTTTGCTTTCACGTGGCATTCAGAAAAGACGGAGTTCACTTAGGAGGAGGAAGGCTAGAAATCCTTCACTTTGCGGTGTACACAAGCCTAATGGTTATGGAGCTTTGGTTTCTGATTTAGTTAGCAATAGGAAAAATTCAGTTTCTATATCTGTAGCATCGAATAACAAGACTGGGAGGTCACTTCGGAGTAGCTCTGTGCGAAACTTGAAAGGCATAAGTTTAACAATGACGGGATCAACACAGGGCATGGATTCAACTTCATGTTCTGCAAATGTATTGGTTATTGAATCTGACAAGTGCTACAGGGAAACTGGAGTTAGTGTTGTGTTAGATCGTTCTTCTTTGGGAGAGTGGCTTATTGCGGTAAGGAAAGATGGAGCAACAAAATTTACCCACAAGGCAGACAAGGTTATGAGGCCCTGTTCTTTCAACCGTGTTACACATGATATAATGTGGACTGCAAATGGTGGTTGGAAGCTGGAGTTTCCCAATAGAAAGGACTGGCTTATTTTCAAGGATCTTTACAAGGAATGTTCAGAACGGAATATACTGGTTCCTGGGGTTAAGGTTATCCCTATACCAGGGGTAAATGAAGTCTCACAAAATGGGGAAAAACATTGTACTATATTTCGCAGACCAGAGTCATACATATCTGTGAAGGATGATGAACTGTGTAGAGCGATAGAGAGGAAGACTGCAAATTATGATATGGATTTAGAGGATGAGGAATGGTTAAGGAAGTTCAATAGCGGGTTGTCTGTGGAGAATGAAAATTGTGAGCCTGTTTCCGAGGACAATTTTGAGTTGATCATTGATGCCTTTGAGAAAGCATTCTTTCATAGTCCATATGATTTCTCTGACGAGAAATCACCTGCTGATCTGTGTCCACATCTGGGTGGTAGCAAAGCTGTAGAAGCTATTTATCTTTACTGGATGAAAAAGCGGAAGCACAAACGGCAATCATTCTTGCTTCGCATTTTTCAGGTAAAGATGCAATTACTCTTCATATATCTCATTGGACTTTTGAGTTGTGTGTATTTTTTTTTTTTAACTCGCGTCTTATAGACATAGGCAGACGTTATTCTTGTACTTGTTTATAAGATATGTGGAGAGTCTAATTTTCTTTAAGGTAGCTACGTTGTTTACTCTTCTGTATAAATTATAATACAATTATACTTGAAAAAGAATCTCATTTCTACTTTAAATGGTTTTAAGTTAATCTCTTTTTAGTTCATAGCATATTGCAAATTTCCCTTATTTTATTGTCAATAATGTTTTCCAAGTTTCTTTTTAGTTTGACTATATCTAACATATAAAGTTTGAACTTGTTCTGATTTAAGGCCCAATTCTCTTTGTCTGGTTGATATTTAGATGATGCTGTGTTCTTGCTAGATACATGAGTAGAATATTATCTTTTCTACTGGTAATTTTTGCCTTTTTCTTTCCCTTTTTTAATCACTTTTATATATTGCTTTATCTACTAAATTTGTTCATTTTAAGATGTAATTCATCTATAATGCACATGTTAATCCATCTGCTCTCTTTCAAACTGGTGTCCTCTCTGATGTAGATGAGGCGAGCAATTTTTTATGAATTACAGTGAAATAGACTACTTCACAGATAAAAATATTTATGTAGTTTGGATAATCACTCTTCACAGATCCATCGGCTCTTTTTTTTTTTAAAAAAAAAAAAAAAGGATTTACACACTCCAGAAATGAACTTTAAATTTTTCAATGTCTTTGCGTGCTCAGAATGGCAATCAGAGCATTGTTATGCCCTTCAATAACCCAGCCTTCATGATCTGATCAGAAACCTTGATAATTATCTTTCAAAAAATCTTGATGATTAGTTGTGAGCTCTACCATATGCATATAATACGATCATTCATATTAGTAACATATACCAGGCGACTTCATTGTATAATTTCTTGTGTTGGCGCATTTGAACGCTCTCATCCTTGTTCTTCTTTCTTTTCATTCTCTTTGGCTTTTTTGTCTTTTGTTTTCATGTTTGAGTTTATGCTGAGTGGGCTGACACATGTTCAATCACCTTTGACGGTTGCACTAGCAGATTTATCAAGTAAGGAGAACTTCATTGGTCCCAAAGCCTATTCGTAAAAAAAGATCCTTTAATCGACAACCAAGCCAAGTTGGAAGAGGCAAACAACCCAGTTTCTTCCAAGGTAATTTAATTTTTTTTTCCAAAGACTGTTGGATATGAACTAGTTTTTTTTTTTTTTAACTAAATTTATGTTTTATTTTAATTCCCGATAATATGGATTATAATGGATATATATCCTGTATGAAGAATTGTAAGTGTATTCAATTGTATTTGAGAGTTATCTTCAAATTGCAAGCCGTAGGCTGTAGGCTGTTGGCTTTATTGTACAGTCGGATAGAAATACATGATTGTAGATCGAATTTATAATATAAGCTACATTAATCAGTCCTTTTAAAGCCGTCATCTGCCATATTATTTCTGGGCACTGCTAATAAATGGCTAAAATTTTATCTGATCTTGTCTGATGATTGCAGCGCTTGCAGCTGAAAGAGACACCGGGGAAGAAAAGAACGCCATGCATAATGTTGAAGAAGCTAAAGCCTCAGCAAACAGATCTGTGGAGTTGGCTGTTCAGAGACGTCGAAGGGCTCAGCTGCTTATGAACAATGCAGATCTGGCGACTTACAGAGCCACAATGGCACTTAAAATAGCTGAAGGGGCTGGAGTTTGTGAATCATCTGATGCTGCTGATGCTCATTTAATACTCGATTGAATCTTTATGGGTTTCTAAAAATTACCCATTTTTAAATTTAAAGGGATGGATTACTCATTACGTTATTCATTGTGGCTTGTTTGACATGGCCGTTGGGAGAGGATCCTGGAAGAAAAGTACTGTAATTTTGTATAGGTTTTTGACTGCTATTGTACATTCTGTATTAGGATAACCTCACGTCAAACACCAATAGTGTACAAGTGGATCTAGTTGATTTTCTTTGGCGGAAAAAGATGGAAGAAAAAGGGGAAAATACATAAAATTTTGGATCTGAGATGAGTTTCTGTTTTTTCTGTCGTCTCTCAGACAAGTGAACCAAGTCCTTAAATTGCAAAGAACCAGACAAGTCAACCAGGTCCTTAAATTGCAATTTCTTTGAACATTTCATGCATTCCGTAGAATGAATGATTAAAAGGCTGTTTGGTGAAAGCGGTTAGAGTCGATTTTTTGTGGTTAGAAATGTTCTTATTAGTGTTTTCTTGCAAAATTTAAACCTAAAAAGGTTTAATTATGGAAGGTCTTTCATCATTCATTCAAACAGATGCCAACTCTTTAACTCGAGTTTCTGCCCACATAATGAGTGGGTCCCGGTCTCAGGACTAGAGAGCCCAACTATGTTCCTTGGTACATCTTTATTTCTTTTTTCTTTTTTAATCTTTTTTTTTTTAATTTGGTCTCTAATCATGTTGATAGATTGATAAAATTTGACAATGTAATCACTTGTTCTACGATTATTCAAAACTTAGAATATTCACATAGCATAAACATATTTTGAGTGTTTGAAACAGTTGCTTTAACTTCAGAGCAAATAGTATAAAATGCACATGCTAGAATAAAATAAAATATGTTTGTAAATGTTTCACCCACTACAGTAATATGCATGCAGTTTAAACTATAAGGTTGAGATTTTTCTCTTGAACACTAATTATGTAATCCATTTTTTTAATAAATTTTATTTATCGAGCACGTGGAATTCACATTTGAAATAGAATGGAGGGTGGAAACCATCACGTCATCAACTGTTTCCAGTTTAACCAGTTGAAATTTGGATAACCTGGTTTCGTAGACCTTTTTTAATTTTTTTGCATTTTATTTAATTTACCTTGCACTCATTTTGTTTCAACTGGATATTAACCTATGCAAGACTTGTAATTTTTTGAACTAGTTTTCTTTTTCCAACAAGGATAATAATTGCTCCTCTTCCTTCACCCACCAAAAAAAAAAAAAAAAGACAAGGGCAATTAGTTCCATGGAGCTCGTATATCCTCTTGTTCCCTAAAAAAAAAAAAAAAAAAAAAAAGAAAAATCAGCATAGTTTTGCTTTTACGGATGTGTACATACAAAGGGCAGGGGCACCTCCGGTGATACGGACAAACATCGTCATTGTAATCATACTTTAAATATTCAATTATTCTCACCCTTTCTCTTCTATCTCTCGTTCTCTTCCTATTCGCTTTCCTCCTCGTTGTCTGTCACATGACAAACTATAAAAACCGCTAACCTTAAATGTATAAGATAGCAACATAGTTACGATTATTTTGGCAACTCCAATAAAAAAATTATGGTCTCTTTCCTATGTCACAAGTGCCAGCACTACTTTTATTTAGTGTTCCACTTTCAATCTGTAGTTACTGTTTCCGTTTATTGTCATCGTTCCAACGCTGATGGTTACCATTTCTTTGCGACTTCTTAACTCAGATTGGTAAATCAGAGACTACGCGAGCCATATATTACATGGAGCAGATACTGATTTCACTAAGTCACAATGACATTTTAAAATGTCACTAAATAATTATGCACTTCCATGTCCTAACAACACTATCAACATATTAGCGGCATGACTTGCCAGTATGTGCTTTACAAGCCAAAAGAAATTCAAATACTAATACTATCAATAGCTCAAGTCAAACAGTTTTTTTTTTCTTTTTCCCAGCCAAAGAAAAGAATAATGATGGGGCTGGAAATTTTACATATAACCATTTAAGGTTCGAACGTGAGAAAGACAACCCCAATAGGCCAATACCATAGGTAGCATTTATCAAACACTAGGTGTAAGTACAGACAGTAATATGTTCCTTAAGAAAAGATAAGATTCATTAGACATCACCGAGACGCTTTTATCTACAGCAAATCATCAGTATCAAATTAGATCATCACCATATCCGAATTCCTAATGGAGAAGAAAACACAAAGATAAACGCAGAAAGACAAACACCTCTCCTCGCACAACGGAACAAAGGTGTTGCTCTGTAGAGGATATTTTCTCTTGTAATTCTCCTTTTTTTTTTCAGATATTCTTGCAGCATATAGAAAATAAAAGTAGCGTAAGCCTTATCTTACAGGGGCTGTGGGCACTGCTGCTAAGTCTCCTCGGGTTTGACAGGTGCATTTGCCAGGTCCTGAATCTCCTTTTTGCTCTTTATTAAACCAGTGTTCCTGGTAATATAATCTACTTTGTCCAAGTCCTCTGAAATCCCCAGATACCCGTATAATATATGCTCCTCAACCTTTCCAGTTTCCCCGTTGATGTCAATTTCTCCATTATTTGATGTTGCCAGCTCCAACTCTACTCGTCCGCGCTTACACTCTGCAAAGTGCTTGTGAAGTTTCTCTGCATCTCCCAGCCCGGTAAAAGTCCCCAAGAATTTGACCACCAAAACACTTTGGTCAGCAGGCTTTCCCAGGCAAACTTTGATTCTTCCCCTGATAAGACCTTTACCTGGCATTTTGTAGATAACTCAAAAGAGTGAGATTATACATTTAAACGTGTATCATTACCATTTTGATTTTTAACTTGTTAAACAGTTTTGGTGATCCAAGTTTTATTTTTAATCCTATGGACGCATGTTTTTTAAGAACTTGTTTCATATAATGGAATGTCAGAAAACGATGCACCTCTTATGAAGGCCTCAAGTGCTTCCATGGTTACAACCTTCCATTTTTCAGGATTATTGTGCAACAAAGAAATGTTGTGAATGATAATGACAGGAGGCCAAAGAATCAAATCCTCCTTCTGAGCCAAAGCTTCTTCCTTGGGCAATACCTGGGGAACCCATGTTATTGTGTCATCGGGAACCACAGTGCTCCATCCCAAGAGAACACAAATTGCTTTATGCAGACCCAAGTGGTCTGCTCTCAGCCCAGCCTTGTGAGACATAAACGCATGTGTCACCAACCGTTGAGTGTCCATGAACTCCTTTGAAGCACTGTAATAGAGCAGATAAGAAGAAAGCAATGGAGATTATGACCTAGAAAAGTTGCTAGACTCGTAAATAAAAAACAAATTCCTCAAGAATTAACAATTAACAAAAAGAACCATGGCAAATCTCAATTTTTCCAGATTCTTAAATACTAATGACTATAGAACCATAAAAGTACCTAGCCCATGAATCTTTTAATATATCAAAATTCTTAAATACTAATGATTATAGCGAGTAAGAACCATTTTAAGTACCCAGCCCATGAATCTTTTAATATATCTATATTCAACTATCTTATTTATGTTCCTAAAATATACCGAATTCAATACATCTCTCATTCATTTTAAATATTTTCTTATATACCAAAAGAAAAAAAATCCAATCAATCAGCCTGAAAAAGTGAGAGTTACTAATAAGTAAGACAAACAACTGCCAACTTCAGGTAAAGATTTGATGCTTGGAATAATGATCTTGCAAATCATCACACTTTACAAACTTAGGAGCCAAAGGAGATATCCACAACAGTACAGTTAGAACCGTGCAGACCAGATGCACTCCTAACATTTGGCAGGACAACCAAATGCACCCTTAGCCGCCTGCGTGTGAGTTGGCTGAGAATGTGTGTTGGCGGAGAATAGACAAGATACAGACGGAATTGTGCGATGAAGGCCGAAGATAATACTAAATTGAGAGAGAGGGAGGGAGGGAGACGGACAGGACCAGCAGATGGAATTCAAAGATGAAACCGTTATAGATAGGCTGACAATGAAGCTTTATAAAGTAGACCCACTTCCAAAAAAACTAATTTTGAGCTTAGCAGCTCAAAGAAGCCAAGTGATCCAACACATAGTTTGCAGTACTTAGGTAGCCACCAGAATAAGGCCTCGTCCTTGCAGCAAATAACAATCATAAACATAAGAAACTCCCTTGCAGTTATACAACAAAACGCCTTAACACAACCTCATGATTCCACCAAAGACCCACTTATTAGAGCCGCTGGTCTCTGAGACTCTGACGAACACAACAGAACTTCTTTAACAAAGGCATGCCCACATGATAAACTGGCCAAACACAATATCTTGATTACTAATTTGACAGTTAAGAAAATATGAAAAAAAATTCCTTTCCTCCAGAATCTGTCCACCAACCATCCTGCAGGTTCAACATCCATGGTTAAATGGTTTTCCTTATGATTGTGCTTCATAATACTATCTCCAAAATCAACAACTACTCCTTATACCACCATCTGGAAATACATAAAGTTTGTCTCACAGTAGAAAATCAAAATCTCCAAAACCTCTATACAACAAGCAGTAAATAACATCTTATTTTATCATACTCAAATTTCCAGACATCTCCTTTCATCGTCTTAAGGGCAATCTCCTTTCATTGTCTTAAAATGCAATCTCGCATCAATAAAATGATCGTAAACTTTCACTAAATTTCGTTCCAGACACCTATACGCAAAAACCAGCCTTGTTTAGTGAGGTTTGTGCTACATATAACTCCAAAATATGTGAACCACCCTGTTGAAGTTGAAGTCACCACCATATTATGGATATAACGTAAGTTTTTCCTTTCGCAACCCTCACATGGACCAACATCCAAACACCAAAGATATGAGCAGATATCGAATGGCAAACCAAACAAAAAAGCTAAACATATTTCAGCCTAGGATTTATTTGGTGCAACAAAAATGTAATAAATATCTACATGCCATAAATTCAGTGTAGAATACAAAAACCTTCCACGAATACCACCTGTCCAGATGTCCTTATCACCCAAGCTAAAATGCTAATATTATTAACACTATAAAACAATAATTTCACTTTGTGGTCGCAAAAGCTGTTTCTAATATTACTATCACCACCAGCATGAGGCACAGAGCACAGTAATTTCATTTCCTATAGGTTTATCTTTTTTACAAGAACAACCAACCTAATCAAATTCAAAGTGCACTACCTCAGCACTTTGAATATATTTCAATGCCATGAATGATGAACGTGCCTAAATACTAAATCCTAATAAATGTAACTCTACTAATTGCCAAAGAATGCAAGTCCAGTAACTCGCAAGAAAATCTCATACACCAATATTGAGGGTAAGTCTACTTACTTGACTGCATGACTAATACCACAAACTCCTGAATGAAAACATGAAAAACTTGCCCCACTTTAAGAAAGAACTTACAGAAAAGAAAAACAGACCTTCTTCCACAAACAATGCAGAACAAACTACCAGCTTTCCCTTCTTCTTTGTATCTTCTCTGAACAGCTGGGTTCACATTCACCATTTTAGAGTATTTTAAAAAAGCTTCATGTATTAGTTGCTTAAACTCCTCAGTGTCCTCAGTAAGCTCACACTCTTCAGGGTTCACCCAATCGTCAGTTGGATCGCTGTCATTATCATCATCTTCTGCATGAAAATCTTCATAATAGACATCATTTCTTTTCCAAACTTTCTGCTGTCTGTAAAGATGATTTTTTCTATCATACTGGTTTTGCTGTCTGTGAAGTTGTTTTCTTCTGTCATAGTGGTTCTGCTGTCTGTAAAAATGATCTTTTCTATCATAACGTTGCGAGTTATAATGCCTTGTATAACCAGGTCTTCCACGACCTTTTATATGTTGACCATAATGTTTAGAAAATCCAACAGAATGTTTACGTGCAGGTGGCAACTCGTGAGATGAGAACCACTCATCAGATACAAAATCTTCAGAATCATCCTGTGGATGATATTTCCTCTCCGCCCTTCTATATCCTGCAGGCCCATATCCCGTTGACCTAGGTGCATACAAACCACCCATTTCCTCGTCAACCCATTCCTCACCAGTTTCATAAAAATCCTCATACTGTCTACCTGGATACAACTTACCGGGCAAAGTTGTTCTAGAATTGCGGGCACTTGCATCCTCCTGAATAGTATATTTTCCTTTTACCTCTCTATCTTGTGGTTTATATATTCCAGGCCCATCCCTTACATTCTGCGTTCTTGCACTTGGCCTACGCATTTCAGTCTCATATTTAGAACCAGGTGAATAGAACAATCTTCCTTCTTTATTATGTGGACCTGCATCGCTATTGAAACCATAATTTGCCTCTAAACCTGAAATTTGATGATCTTTTGATGGGCCCATATGCAACATTTCACGATCTTGAGGCACTGTCCTTCTGAGCTCAACGTGAGCAATTCCAGAACCCAAATACTCTCCATCCTGCTTTGATATATGTGGTGCTCTTCTCATATCAAAGTAGTCTGCATCTGTCTGTTTCTCTAAAGAAGGATGGTAGTATGTAATTTCCTTTTTCAGATTTCCACTGAGACCATCAATTTTATCATTCCTGTCTACCACAGGTTGCGCAATGCTGGGCCTTGACATATCTCTGTGATCATAAAGAATTTGAGTACGACCATAGTCTAATTGAGCTCGTGGAGCTATCATTTTATGAAAATCATCACCTGTATATCCATGATCAGCAACCATTTCATGTGATTTGGGGTACAAGTAATTATCACGCTCACCCCTCTTAGGGCTATATGTCCTCGGGTAAATGGTTGGATTTCTCTGTACACCTTCAGGGCCTCTTGCAGAATCTAGAACTGGCCTTTCCCTATATGCATTCAAACCTACCGGTGCAGTGAGCTTCACATGGCTTTTAAATTCACTTGCATGAGGAAAATGCATGCTATCTTGATAAGCCAAAAACTCATTCCTCGATGTTTCCGATGAGGAACTAGCGAGCCCCTTGGAATTTGGTCCTGATTGCATTTCATATGAGACATCCCGTAAATAAAACATGGGTTTTCCTCCATCTTTGTAGGATTCAGATACTGGTAATCTATTAAAAGCTATAGGATCCTGATACTGAAGTCTTCCATGCTCAAAATGCTGAGTATCCATATTCCTTGACAGTGATGGCAGATTCCCACCAGCAGTATCTTCATTGGCAGATGCAGGGCCAAGGTGCGGCGGTGAACGGTATGATCTCCTCCTAGCTACCAAGTCTTCCACAACCACTGACTTTTGATCTAATAATCGATGTTCTTCACCAGCTGGCAAACTGATTTCACTGAAGTCCTCTCTACTAATCCTAGGATCACTGTGCTCGTATCCATAGGCATGCATGGTGCGCAAACCAGCATCCTCATCATTAAAATTTAAATTCTTTTGCTCAGCCAATCCTCCCCTCTGCCTCAACTCCGTTGACGGGGTCGGCGAATAGTTCCGAGGAGAAATTCCAACCCCATCATCAAAGTGAGGCCTTTTCCGAGCATCTTCCAGAACCAGAGACGGAGGTGACCTTGACCGAACCCACCCAGCACCAGTCCTACCCCGATCCAAATGCCAACAATAGTCCCTCCTTTCAATGGAAGAACCAGTCCTTTGACTCACACCCACATCCTGTGGCGCCAACCCGTAAGGGCTTGCACTCTTCCCTGAAGATCGTTGTTTCACCTCACGCCGATCAATATTCTCATAAGGATCACGAATTCTCGAACTCGAAGATGGCCTAATAAAACCCTCATTCCTCCGATGCTCCATTACATCAATCAGTCAACTAAACAGCACGAACACAAATCTTGATTTTTCTCTGATAATGTAACAAGTTTACAACCTTCGACCGTTGATCCAGCAGAATGAAATTCTCAAAAGATCAACACCGAATTCGTTCTCAAGAAGTTAAAAAAACCCTAAGTCTAACGATCTAGGGGATGGATTAAAGGGGATAAACACTAACCCTATCGAAAACGAGAGCAGATCAGATCAGAGCAGCAGCAAGGAAAGGCAGTTCAAATCCACGGAGAGTCGAGAATTAAGAATTCGGAGAAAGGGAAATTTCAAACCTTATGTTGAATATCCATGGAAATCGATTTCTTGAACTCGGATCTCTTCATCTCCCGTTGAATTGTGAGAAAAACAAACATTCGTTCGATCTGGTTCATGAGTTCATTGGGTTGTGTGAATTTCTCTTATCTTCTTTTTCTTCTTCTTCTTGTGTTTTTCTTTTGGTGGGAAATTTCTCTTCTGTTATTTTGGGTTGGATTTAATAGGTAAAAATTGAATGTGGAACACAAGCGCCGGTTTACTTTTCTTCCTTTTCCTTTTTCGTTTTTCCTTTTTTTGATCTCACAAAAAGAAAAAAAAAAAGAAAAAAAAGAAAAGAAAAGAGGGGAGGAGTGGGATTATTAGATGAATTAATCTCAACCGCGAGTTTTATCATAATCTGAGTCCTGTGTTTTTTCTTCTCCTTTTTTATTTACTTAATAACATTATATCATTTCAATTAAAATACCATATTAATTAAAATATTATGTTATTAATTATGTTGTTAATAATATTTTAATTAATATCTCATAATACTATTAAAGGAGTGAAAAGACACACGAAAAAGGTGATTTATAAGTTAAATTTGTTTTATGACTTTAAGAAAAAGCTAATGATTCTTTTAAATTTATCAAACAACATAATAATTCTTTCTTTTTTGGATCTTTTTCTGTCGTCTAAAATTTTATAGCATCCACTCTTATAATTTAGATAACTACGTCTCTAAGCTCATATTTCTTAACAAACATTGATTTTGATATGTTTATTTTTTGGTTAAATATCATTATAGCTCAATATTTGAAAGCTGTTTTGTGCCTTAGATCCTTAAAAAACTTTTTTTTGCACCTTAGATCCTCAAAAACTTTCTTTTTTCTTTTTTACAAATAGATCCTTAAAAGCGTACTGTTTTTGGATCTTAATTAAATGAATCGAAATTATATAACAAAAATGAATTTAATTTTGCATCAATTATAATAAGTTAACTTTATTACTATTTTTTCCTAATACAATTTTATTAATATTTAAATTCATTGAACCAATAAAGAAGAAAAAACATGTGATTTATAAAACATTGTTGAAATTAAGATGTTGTATTTTCATTTAAAAAAACCATGTAGTACCCACAATGGTAACTAATATCTCTATAATATCTATATGGTTGAATATTGTAAAATTTCTAAATATTTATTTCATTATTTTTAAACTTCATTTGTAAAAGTTTATTTACTTAGTAGATTTATTTAAATACAAAATAAAAATTAATTTCAAATACAAGTGAAGATTTTTTATTAAAATAATAAAAGTATAGATTTTTACTAAAAAATATTAATTAAAAAAAGAAGGTTAAGGGATAAGTATGAGAATATTACTTTGTGGTATTTTAGATTTACAGTTTTTTGGTATAATTGTTTGTTGAAAAAAAATTACTAGATTTTGTAAGAAATGTTCATAAGGCATATGATGTTTTGTAAAAGACGTATTTATAAATAAATAAAATGAATTTATTTATTATATTTACGTATATATATTTTGAATACTTTATAAATATCATTAAAATTTAATAATTATTTATATGACCTTAGATATTGTATATAGATATTATATATAAGAAGATAATATTTAAGGATGATAATTAAAATGATCATAAGATAAAATTAATTATTATAAATAATTATTCAATTAAAGTATAGAATCTTTAATTAAACGTTACAAGTATAAGTTGTTTCCATTAAGAATACCACGGTCTTATTCACATTATTAATGTAGTGTTTCATTAAATTAGTACACTATATATAATGAGATTACATAGGACTGCGATATGATGAGATATAAAAAGCTAACAATTTCTATTGAATATAGCAAGTTCTAATCACATCAACCGATGATCATATATAAGATGATCTTAATCCTAAGTTATTAGCATACTCCTATTTATAGATTTATGTCTTTTGATTTACTCGATACGAATTTAAGAATCAAATCTCTCTTTGTATCTTAGAGACATGATGAAGTAAGTAGTCAGGAATCTTAATATTACAGGATAGAATCCATTCCTTTTCTAACGAAAAACAGATAAATAATTCTCTTGAGTATTGATTCAGGGCTTGAATAATAAGAGCACTCAATTCATGATTAAGTTCATGAATTTATTATTTATTAGAGAATCAATGGCACGAAGGGATAAATAGCTAATTAGAGAGAACAACGGAGATTATCTAATTCTAATTATGAATTATTTATGGAATATCTACTTATATGAAATGACTATATCAAATGGACGACTCTAAGAAATAAGTAATTAAATATCTATAATTTCAAGAGTACAATTCTGTGACGCCCCTAAGTGGGGGTTAATAGTTTTTATTAAATAAAATAAAGATTAGAAAATAAATACAAATCGTCAAACTAATTTGCCCGGGACTTAAATAAAAACTCTTAAATTAAAATAAAGACATAAACAAATAAATAAACCACAGTTTAATGTAGCACCTTAGATTTTAATAATATACAACTGTCATCATCATCATTTCAACCCTCAACAAATCTTAATACAATCACAGAAAATAACAATCGATGCTTACATTATCATGAAGATCATTCGTTGCATTCAAAGCAATCTCAACGTAATATAGCTACATAGCTTCTCCAACTATTTTTCTTGTAGCCACCTCACACTTAGTGAATCCTGAAAAGATGAATATAACAGGGATGAGCGACAACATGCTCAGTAGGGAAAACCATTACTCACCTTAAGGTTTTATTCTTACCACATTTAAACCTGCATGGTTAGTTAGTTTTCATCATATTCCAGATTATGAGATTTATTATGATCATATTCCGTGGATACCATAGTTATTCATTACCAAGTTTCATACATATACATATATACAATATTCACATTCA
>CAMOHE010055418.1:3615-32883 GCA_946598075.1 Artocarpus hirsutus
AATGTTTTTCAAAGTATGAAAGTATAAGTATATATATATGTATCACCTAAATAAGTGTTGCACATCCAATGATATGTTATGTTATGTTATGTTAAGTTATGTGTCATGTTTTGTTTGGGATTAGCTACCCCTTTCCTCTCATGATGGCGCGCCTATGATGATGATGTTATGGTGCAACACTTGGGCCCTTAAGATAAAAGAATAATGTTTTAATATGGACAATGTAAAGAAAGATATGGTCCCTATGAAAATGTGCCTAGAGCACTATTATGATGATGATGATGATGATGACGTTCATAAATGTTTTAAGTTGTGAGATTTACAAATGTACTTACTAAGCATTAGCTTATTCAAGTTTATATCATGTTGCAGATAAAGGTAAAAGAATCATAGAATAGGTGGAGGACCAAGATGGGCGTGTAAGCTAAGCAAGATAAATTACAAATGGAACACGCCAAGAAAGAAAGAAATTTTTATGAAATAAACCTTATTTATAAATTTTGAACTTTAAGGATTTAAATTATGTTTTATAATTTTGAGAATGTTTATTTGATGGACTTTTATTATTTTATAAATTTTCTTCTGCATTTGAAACTTTAAAACTTGTTTTAAAAAAAATTTTTTTTTTATAGTTCGGCCTGCCGACCATTACCGGTCGGACTGTCGAAGATCTTTAATCGGCCTGCCGGTTGCCAAGTATTAGCCTGCCTATCTTGTTGATTTTTAAAACCCCATTTGTAAAGCCTCGGGCGGCCTGTCGATGGATGACCTTCCGCCTGCCGGTCGAGTTCGGCCTGCCGAACTGTGTTTAAAGAATTTTATTATTATCTTCAAAGGTTAATTTAATTTTCAATGATATTAGCAAACTATTTACAAGATGTTTACGGAAAAACGAATTGTTATAATTAAGTAATTTATAATTTCTTATGAGTTGTTAAAAAAAATAATAATAATAATAAAATAAAAATAAAAAAAATATATGTACAAATCTTGGGTATGCTTTTCCAAACTATGATTTCAAATACATGTTATTATTTATAATATTTTTGCTTCAATTAATGGTTAAATGAATAAATGTAACGACATCTGTGAAGTCCGAAAAAGGGGGCGTTACAGTCTTTGGTATCAGAGCGGATTTTCATTTGCAATTCATATCACCACATGTCAGTCCAAGTTCTCCAAGTAAGTATGTTTTAATGATTAATGATAAGATGCAAGTAAGATAATAAGAATAAGGTTTAGATGATTAATGATTAATGCTTTAGTAGTGGAACCTGTCTCATAAGTTAGAAGACTGTTCCTAAAATTCCTAAGTCTTTTAGGAAATCAACTATGGATGGCTACCGAAGGATGCAAACCTGCACTCAGACCAACGAAAGATCGATGACAATGATTGATGAGCTGCAAAGACAACTAAAGGAGCAAAGAAGAGAAATTGCTGAATTAAGGGCCAACAGCCACAACGGTGATCGACGAGGCAATGATGTGCCTCCTCCTCCTTCTCCTCCCCAGCCACAAGTTAATGAAGTACCAGCTCCTGTTGCTAACCCGAGAGCAGTTTACCAAGAACCCTTGCTAGTCAGATAGAAGAAGGTCAAGCCAGTGGATTTTGAAGGTTCCAAGGATCCACTTGTTGTACAAGGATGGTTAAAGACAATTGAAGCCACTATGAGACTCATAGGCTTCACAGATAACGAGAAGGTTCCCTGTGCATCATACTGCCTTACCATGGAGGCCCGAATTTGGTGGGATGGCATTGAACAGAGCAGGAATGTTGAAGAAATGTCTTGGGGCGACTTCGTTCATGAGTTCAACACAAAATTCTTCCACATGAATATTACCAGGAAGCACTACGATGAGTTTTATGATCTACGCCAAGGTGATATGAGGGTTACAAATGTGGTAGTCAAGTTTGATCAACTAGCACGCCTATGCCCAGGGATGGTTAGCGATGAAAGTGAAAGGGTTAAAAGGTTGATCAGAGTCCTTAGGCCAGAGATTGCTGTAATTGTTGATGGGGCAAGCCCTCTTAAAAACCAGGAATAGGTTGTCTTGAGAGCTCAACGTGCAGAATTCCACTTGTCGAAGTTGAGAAGAAACCAGCCTCAGCCAAGTCAGCAGGCAAACCATGCAAGCAACCAGAACCGCCCTCCATATTAGAATAACAGCAACAACCACAGCAGCCAGCATTGGAAGAATAACAACAAGAGGAAGAGCTACCCTCAAAACCATCAGGGCTAAGGTAATAAGAGACATAACGGTGGCCAGCACAACAACAACAACAACAGGCAGTATCAAACATGTGCTAAATGTGAAAAGAATCATCCTGGAGAATATCATATGGGGTCTAATCGATGTTTTATCTGTGGACAAGAAGGTCATTTTGCCAAGAACTGCCCCAGACAGATGAATGCCTAAGCTCAAGCTCCACAGAGAGTTCCTTAAGCCCAGCTTCACCATATGCAAGCCTCCCTTGAACGGCCACTAATTAGTCAAGGAAGACTTGAAGCCCCACATACGAATGCCTGCATCTATGCCATGATGAAAGAACAGGTGGCTACTGAAGCCTCAAATGTGGTCACAGGTCAGATAACGAGCCTATCTACTAATGCATATATTCTATTTAATACGGGTGCCACTCATTCTTTTGTATCCTCATCTTTTGCTAAGAAGTTAGGGGTTCACTTAGAGCCTATGAGACAGGGATTCACTACGACACTACCCTCTGGGGAAGTGATGATATCTATGCATTGTTTGCTTACTATTCCCCTATGGATGTCTGAGAGGGAATTCTTCATCGACCTTATTGTGATCGACATGTATGATTATGATATGATTCTTGGAATGGATTTTCTGAGCAAGTACAATGCTTCTATTGAATGCCGCAAACGAAAGGTGATCTTCCAACTAGAAGGTGAATAGAAGTTCGTGTATGTGGGCGAGTCCAGGAAGAAACCTAGCATATTCTTATCTGCCATGAAAGCAAGGAAGCTGCTAGCTAGTGGTTGCATGGGTTACTTGGAGAATATTGTAGATAAAAGCCAAGAAGAAAAGACAAGGATAGAAGATGTGGAAGTAGTACGAGAATTTTTAGATGTGTTTTCAGATGATCTGTCAAGCTTATCTCCCGATAGAGAAATTCAATTCGAGATCGAGCTTGCTCTAGGCACTGACCCGATTTCGAAGGCACCTTACAGAATGGCCCCAACAGAGTTAAAGGAGCTTCATACGCAATTAAAGAAACTACTTGACAAAGGCTTCATCAGGCCAAGTCATTCACCATGGGGAGCTCCAGTTTTATTTGTTAAGAAGAAGGATGGTTCCATGAGACTTTGCATCGACTATAGAGAATTGAACAAGGTGACAATCAAGAACAAGTACCCATTGCCTCGAATCGATGATTTGTTTGATCAGCTTAAGGGTGCATTTGTGTTCTCAAAGATTGACCTACGGTCGGGATATCACCAGTTGAAGAATAAAGAAGGAGACATTCCTAAGACAACCTTTAGATCGAGGTATGGTCACTTATGTGGTTATGCCTTTCGGTCAAACGAATGTGCCTGTAGCCTTTATGGATCTGATGAATCAGGTATTCATGGATTTCCTCGATAAATTCATTGTTGTGTTTATCGATGACATTCTTGTTTATTCGAAGAGCCAGGAGGAACATGAGGAGCATCTAAGAATTGTGTTGGAGACATTAAGGAGACACCAGTTATATGCAAAGTTCTCCAAGTGTGAGTTTTGGCTCGACAGAGTGTCTTTCTTGGGCCATGTATTATCAAAGGAAGGAATCATGGTAGACCCTGCTAAGGTAGAAGCTATTCTCAACTGGAAGCAACCAACTAACGCAAGTGAGATCAGAAGTTTCTTGGGCCTAGCCGGTTATTATCGAAGATTTGTGGAAAACTTTTCTAAGATAGCAGCGTCACTTACAAATCTAACACGCAAGGGAAAGAAGTATGAATGGACAGAAGTGTGCGAGAAGAGTTTCCAAGAACTGAAGAAGAGGCTAACGACAGCTCTAGTCTTAGCCATTCCTGAAAGAGACGATGGATTTGTAATCTATAGCGATGCTTCTAAGATGGGCCTTGGTATTGTTCTAATACAGAATGATAGAGTGATTGCTTACGCGTCGAGACAACTGAAGGATTATGAAAAGAACTATCATACTCATGACCTGGAGTTAGCAACAGTTGTTTTCACGCTGAAGATATGGAGGCATTACCTGTATGGAGTTCAATGCAAGATCTTCACTGATCATTAAAGTCTAAAGTACTTCTTCACTCAGAAAGATCTAAACATGAGACAGCGGAGATGGCTAGAGTTGGTGAAGGATTATGATTGTGAAATCCTTTATCACTCTGGAAAAGCTAATTGAGTGGCTGATGCTTTAAGTAGGAGGTCAGCGGCTACATTGATGTCAGTGCAAGCTATGTCTCAACCTTTAAGAAAGGAAATTCAGGACTTTGGTTTGGAGCTTATCACAGGCCAGTTATCAGCACTCATTCTTGCTCCAACGGTGCATGATGAGATTCGAAGTAAACAAGATGAAGATGTAAGCCTCATGAGAACCAAGCAGGAAAAGAAAGAGGAAAAATGTGAAGAGTTTCGAATTGCTGATGACGGAACTCTATACCTCAAAGACTGCTTGTGTGTTCCCAACGTTAATGGTTTAAGGGAAAAGATCTTGGCAGAAATTCACAATACTCCTTACTCAATTCATCCAGGTGCAACAAAGATGTATAATGATCTAAGGGATAACTTCTAGTGGTTTGGAATGAAACATGATGTTGCCATGTATGTGAAGAAATGTTTGACATGCCAACAAGTTAAGGCTAAACACCAGAGACCTGGTGATGATCCACAGTCAATCCAGATACCGGAATGGAAATGGGAGGATATCGTGATGGATTTCATCACTAGATTGCCCAGGACTATGAACAGATATGATGCTATTTGGGTTGTTGTGGAACGACTAACAAAGGCAGCGCATTTCATTCCCATCAAGATCACATACTCTATGGAATGACTAGCAGAACTCTATGTCAAGGAGATTGTACGACTGCATGGGATTCCTAAGTCTATCATCTCAGACCGTGATGGTAGGTTCACATCCAAGTTTTGGAAAAGCGTTTAGGCTACTATAGGAACCAAGTTGCATTTCAGTACAGCTTTCCATCCTCAGACAGACGGCTAAACGGAGAGGACAAACTTAATCTTAGAGGATATGCTTTGGGCTTGTACTCTTGACTTCAAGACCAGCTGGTGTAAAATGTTGTCGTTAGCTGAGTTTGCTTACAACAATAGCTAACAGGCGACGATTGGAATGGCACCTTATGAAGCCTTATATGGGCAAAAATGTAGGTCGCCTATATGTTGGCATGAAGCTGGTGAAAAGAAGTTCATGGAAAATACTGACGCTAAAAGGACTGATTTTGTCAACGAAACCTCCGAGATGATTAAGATGATAAGGAAGAGAATAGAGACTGCTCAAAGCCGTCAGAAGAGCTATGCTGAAAGAAGAAGACCACCCTTAGAATTCGCTATTGGCGAATCTAAATTTTTGAAAGTTGCATCGATGGAAGGAGTTATGAGGTTTGGAAAGAAGGGCAAGTTGAGCCCAAGATCCATTGGTCCATATGAAATAGTGAAGTGGATAGGTAAGATGGCTTATCAGCTAAGATTTCCATCTGAAATGTCAGCTATACACAATGTATTTCACGTTTCAATGCTCAAGAAATATGTCCTAAATCCTACACACGTGATTGAGCCACAAGTGATCGAGATACGAGAAGACTTGAGCTATGAAGAAAAGCAAGTGGAGATACTGGATCGTAAAACCAAGACCTTGAGGAATAGAGAAATTCCATTGGTCAAGGTACTTTGATGAAATCACCAAGTAGAAGAGGCTACATGGGAACGTGAAGATGATATGAGAACAAAATATCCGCAACTGCTCTGAGTTTTGAGGACGAAACACTTATAAGGTAGGGGGAATTGTAACACCCGCCAATTTTCATGTAATAGTTATAACAAATATGTAATGGATTAAGTAATATTAAGTAACGACGTTAAGTGTTATTTTTATGATATGTGTATGATGTATAATATAATGGTACTAACCATTTTATTTTAAGTGTTATGACAGGTGACGCTCACGTGGAATTGATGTGCTCAAGTGTTCATGTTATTAATGTTATATGTTTAATCATATTTTTATTGATAATTTAATGTTATGAATTATTTTTGTATGTTAGGGCAGATCGGCAGCCCAGACCATTCAGTTCGGTAGGCCGAAATGATTCTCTCAGAACGGCAAGCCGATGGTATATCATCCGTAGGCCGGACTTCAGAGATCGACAGGCCGAAGTGGGACATCAGTAGGTCGATGACAGCTGACAAGCAGTAAGCAAAAATCTCTCCAAATTTTGTGATTGAGATAATTTTGTGATTGGATGATTTATTTTGAATAATTAACATATTTTGGAATGATTTGTTTAATTTTGGTAAAGAAGCAATTGACTTTTGATTGATTTGAATTAATGGATAAGTTTTCTTATTTTTAAAGAGGCAAAATATGGTAATTATTTCAAAATTGATGACCTTCCCTTATTGCTTCCCATCCTCCATGCAAATTAGCCCAATAATAGTCAAAAAATTTCTGAAGTATTTCCCATTCCTTTTACGCCACTTTCATTTTCACATAACACTCTTTTTCTCTTTCTCCTTTTCACGTATTCTCTCTTACGTTCTCCTTTTTTCTCTCTTTCTTTCTCTCTTCATCTTGTTCATCTTTCTTCTTCTCCCTTTCAAATTTTCCCCTGCTATTATTTGTTAAAAATATCGTAATTCCTTTAGCGTTAATTCAAGGAGTTTTAAAGAAAATCGTTTGAGGTAAAGGCTTATTTTTTTTTTTTTTTTGTATTTCTTCTCCTTAATCCAACTACAATACTTTTGTCTAGGAATTTTGTTTTGCTCTGAATTTTTAATATGTTATGTATGCATGTGTTATGTGATATTCCTCCTAATTTCACGTTATTTTGAATTTTCTATAAAAAGTTATGGATTTTTTTCTCTCCGTCACTCATAGTAATTTGTTGCTGATTATTTATGTTGCACATATGTATGGCTGTTGTTCTTAATGCAAATGAATGTTGTTTCACACGAAATTTGGTGGACATGTTTATATATATGTTAAGTAAAGGACTGAAAAATATGGTGATGGTTTGATTAATATTATATGAGTTACGGAGTTTTTATGGATGCTAGGTATTTAGACTGTTTAAACAGTAAATTTGTTAAACTTTTATTGTGTAATGTTTTTGTATGACTATATGATTTTATATGGTGATGAGAAATTGTGGAGGCACTATATTATATGTGAATATGATGTCATATGAATTTTGAGGTCTAAATAAATTTATTTTAATTGTTTGGGAATTATTATTGCATGTAATTCACTGTCCAAATTGTTTATGGCAATTTTTGTCTCTGCCATCTAATCCACGGATTGAGCTGTATAAAATTTATTTAAAGGTGATTTTTAGATATGTTATAGCTCTATGTGTTTATTGTATTTCTTAATTTTTGTAGATTTTTCTATGGTATGAAAATGTGAAAAATAGACCTGAGATAAGGATTGTTCACTGTGTTATGGTTGCTGGCAGATTTTAGTATGTATGATGTATGACTTGTTTTAAATACTAAATGGAATTTTTATGACTAAAGAAAAATTATGGTAATATGTTTATATGTTAACTTTGTTATTATAGAATTTCGTACTCAAATTGTGTGTAAAAATAAAGTTATTAAGTTATGAATTCATGTAGGTCAGAAGTGTAATTGTGTTGATAGTTTTATTTGAATGTTTTAAAGTTAATGAAATATGTTATATATTTTTGTTTTTAAGAAATGAATGTAAATATGATGTTATATGAAATAGATGTTATGTTGCGGTGATTAATTCATTGAAAATAAATGTTAATTGCTATTTTATGAATGTATGACATAAACACAATTTGAAGTGAACACATCGAGACCACGACATTATCACCTAAGGTTAAGTAAGCTTATTGAGGTAAGTACATTCTCACCTACGAGATGATGAATTTTATGAAAAGTATGAGTTTTATGAAAAGTTTGAAATCCATTTTTATGATGGTTTTATGATGATTTCTCATGAAGTATTATTATGAAGTTTTAAGGCATGAAAGTTTATGCATGTTTTGATGATAATGTTTTTCAAAGTATCAAAGTATAAGTATGTATATATGTATCATCTAAATAAGTGTTGTACACCTGTGACGGCGCGCAATTGAGTACCAATTGAGTAGCTCAATTGGTACTTGAGATGGAAATAAGAACCTCTTAAGGGAGGTTTGAGGTTCGAACCCGAGGGACGCGAAAGAAAACCCTGAGGGGCCAGAGGGGACAGTACGGATGAGTGGGTGGCACGGAAACGGTTCACCAATAAGAGCCACAAGTCTAAGGGTCCCGCAAGGTGGGTCCTATGGAGGCTTGAGGTGGGGCCCGAGCCGGACGCCACAGTCTACACATCAGGTTGTGTCCGGGTTGGGCTTTTTTTGACCTGCCAGGTCACGAGTCGGGTTTAGGTTGGCATATTGGTTGTTTAAATAAGGGCTCAACCCGACCCGAACCTGACCCATGGACCCGATTTGCCAACGTTACGTTAGAGGATATGAGAAAATGTTATGGTCACTTGAAATATTACCCGCTTCTAGCCTATTCTTTGTTTTTTCTCATTTCTTTTTTTTTTTCAATAATATCTATTTTTGTGGAAAAATTACAATGAGAACCCACATTGTTTCTCACTCATGGATGAGAAACAATCTAATGGTTCAGTTTTGTTTGATTGGATGTAGGCCCCACTTAACACAAATAATGTTCCTCATGGATGAGAAACATTATTTATATGTTTATTTTTTATTTAGGATTATGATCAATTATATTATGTTTAAGCTTGGTCTTGTAAAATTGATGGTTAGAATGAAATGTTTATTTGACTCAATATAATACTCTAGGTGGTGCGTCTTGAAGTTATGGCACACCACAATGTATTTATAAACTGTTTTTTTACAGGTTTAAATTTTTGGTTTTAAGAAAAATAAGCCGTTATGTTGCCAAAATTTTGTCAAAACTAACTAACATGGGTAGAATGATTTGGGATGGATTATAACCAAATCCAATATATGTCATGATTTTATGCGGCACTATTGAACAACTCTTGAGGCCATCCAACATGTTTCTCAAAGTTATATCACATGGGGTGTTCATTTGTTGGGCACAACGGACATTCATATTTTTGGTACCATCGATGCTATATGGCCTATCTCATGGGGTGCTCCTTCGCGGCACAACGGACATAGAGTGGTCATTCAGTGCACAACAAAACTTATTATAATCTTTCTTTCTTTCCTTTCTTTCATTAACAACACAGGACGTGTGTGAAGAATTTGAGTGACGATTATAAATTGTGCGTTATCGACTAGTTTCGTAAACTATAAACTTGATAAATTTTTCTTATTTTGATATAAGAATTTGTTTGTTAACTTCTTAAGGATTTTGTAGATAATATAGTCATAGTGACAAAAATTGAGAGATGGGTAATGAAATTCATATATATTAGGCACTATGTGCTCACTCCCTATGCTTTCTTTTTCAGGCTAGTCAATTGATATTTGATGTTCGAGTATGTTGCCTATACTCCTTGCTACTCGATTGGTATGTACTCGTCCTGTAATTTTTATTGGTTCATGGAAGAAACATGAAATGAACTCCCCTAGTAGATGATTGATCATTTATAAATTATATTTTATTTGCTATTTGAATTTATTTTTATTTACTTTGACTAAAGATGTGCAGCTATATTTTTACTTATTTTGTAAACATTCATTTAAAAAGTTGTATTTTTCATTTTAAACTTTCTATTTGTATTTTATCTTTTTGTTTAATAATAAAGACTCTAGAGCAAACTTGATATATGTTTTACAATTTTATGGACCAACTACAGTTTCTAAATTTTTTATTTTCAAGCACTACTACCAATTATGGATTCCACGAGGGTTTATAACTGTTGTGAACAAAATTTCACGATGGTTAAAAAATCGTCTTGAAAACTTCAGTCGTGGTATGATATGGAGTTTTCATAATGGTTTTTTACCATCATGTAATATAAAAATTGATGCGGGAAGGGGTTGTAATGTAATAATTTTTCACAACGGTTTTTTAAAAAACCATCTTGGAATGCCAATTTTTTACGATGGTTTTTTAAAAAACCGTCGTGAAAAATTTGTATTCCCCTAAAAAAAAATCTCCAAACATGTGTATCACAATGATACTTAGGCATCACAAACACATAAAAGTAACCTATTCTCACACCAAAATGGTAAATGTTGTTCAAAGTTCTATCAAACACCAAATACAAGTAACACATACTAAATGGAAAAAAAAATTAATATAACTAATATTAAAACTAATCTAAATCTAAATAACACTAAAATAACCAAATAATGCTAAGTTTAGAACTAACAATAACACTAAAACTAAAAGTAATGGTTTGAAATTTACCAACAGCAGTGGAGTCAGTGGAACGACAAAAGACAAGTCGAATGATGGTGGAGTCAGTAGAATGCCAAGGGATGAGTATGAACGATGGCGAATGGTGTCAGGTTTGTTAGGTGGGTCGTAGAGAGAGTGACAGAGGAATTTCAAAGTCGGTGGAATACCATGGGCATTGGCTTCATCGATGGCTAGGTCGTGGGGAGAGGAGTTAGAGAGAGAAAGGGGTTTGAGAGTTAGTAGGTTTGAGTTAGAGAAATTTTGAATAAATAGGGCAAGCCATGTCATTGGCGCAAGATTAAATTTTAGGGGATACTAAAAATTTCAAACATGCAGAACATTTTAAGATGGTTTTTACTAAAAACTATCGTAGAAGCTTTCGTACCTTTCATGATGGTTTTTATAAAAACTGTCGTGGAAGGTCCTAAGGTTTGAAATTTTTAGTATTACACCCAAATTCACCCTTTGTGAAAGATTAAATTTTGGTGGGTTACTAAAAATTTTAAATATACAAAACCTTCCACGACGGTTTTTATAAAAACCATCGTGAAAGGTTAAATTGGGCGAGATAGTAAAAATTTTGAGCATCCAAACCTTCCACGATGGTTTTTATAAAAACTGTCGTAGAAGATCTCGAGGTTTGAAATTTTTAGTATCCTGCCTAAATTTAACCTTCGTGAAAGATTAAAATTTGATAGGCTACTAAAAATTTCAAACATGCATAACATTTCACGAAGGTTTTTAGTAAAAACCGTCATGCAAGCCTCAGTACCTTTCACGACCGTTTTTATAAAAAACCATCATGGAAGGTCTCGAGGTTTGAAATTTTTAGTTTTCCGCCCAAATTTAACCTTCGTGAAAGATACATTTTGGCGGGCTACTAAAAATTTCAAATATGCAAAACCTTCTACGACGGTTTTATAAAAACCGTCGTGAAAGGTAAATTGGGCGAGATTCTAAAAATTTTAAACATAAAAACCTTCCACGACGGTTTTTATAAAAACTGTCGTGAAAGATGCGAGCTATTAAAAATTTCAAATATGTAGAATCTTCTACGATGGTTTTTTTAAAAACTATCGTCAAAGGTGAAATTTAGCGGGATACTAAAAATTTCAAATATTGAAACCTTCCACGATGATTTTTATAAAAACCATCGTAAAAGATTAAAATTTTAACCATGTGGAACCTTCCACGATGGTTTTTATAAAAACTGTTGTGAAAGGTTAAATTTGACGGATGCTAAAAATTTCAAATATCTATACCTTTTACGATGGTTTTTATAAAAACTATCGTAAAATATAGGCTACTAAAATTTAAACATTCCACGACGGTTTCTATAAAAACAATCGTGAAAGGTTTAATCTTACACAATGGTTTTTTGAGAAACCGTCGTGGTAATTCCCATCAATACCACAATGGTTTTCGTTTTCACGGGCATAACTCACCGCCTTTTTTTCCTTATCATGATAGTTTTTGAGAAACGATCGTCAAATAAAAGTCGTATAATCTCGAATTTGTTATAGTAAAAATCTTCAAAAATATTTCTTTTAATTTAGTCACTACCCCAATTTTGGGCTGTGACAGCATTGCCTACAATGGTGCCACTTGGCGTGTTTCTTCAACTCAATCAACATGGTGTTTGGACGCTGTAGCACCCATTTCCATAGCTACGGCACCTGACCCTCTAGTTTTTGGCATATTTTGCATCCTTTTGTAGGCTACAGCGCCTGGAACTCAAGCTGCAGTGTCTGATGTGCTTCAAAATGTAAAAATGTGATTCTTGATGCTAAATCCTCATTTTTGCCCACTTTTCATTTCATTACCTTAAAACACCTACAAAACATAGAAACACATAAAAACATAAGAAAATCGAGAAACTAAAAAATAAGACATAAGCAAAAGTAATAGAAAAATAACATAAAATTAAGCACTATCAGCCGAAGCTTACAGTAAGAAAGAAAAGTTAATTGACAAGGGTTTTTTTAATTTATTCATAATATATATATATATATAAGCGAGTTATGATGTGAGCTATAAAGCTTAAGAGGTAGTTTTTGATCAGTTGTCATAAGCCACATCAAAACATTTTAAAGGGCTTGTTTTGTTATGCTTTTGAGATGTTTTCTATAATTTTTAAAACACAAAAAACAAAAATAAAGAAAAATCTTGTTTGGTCAAAAATTTGGTCAAAACAAAAATAAAAAAATTTAAAAATGCCTCAAAATTTGAAAAAGAAGTTGTTGCCACTTAGTTTCCCATTTTCTTAGAGGTGGCAGTAATCGTGTTCGTGTCATGTTCGTGTCGGTACGTTTACAGCACGACACGTTTAGCCCACACACAAACACGACATGATTAATAAACATGCCAAAAATACAAATACAAACACGATACGCCTATAGCATGCATAACACAGTATGACATGATTAACACAATTATTAAATGTACCGTGATGGGTTGACACAATAACAATATGCATATTACATGTTTATGACCTAAGTAACTAAAAATTAAAAAAAAATAAAAAAAAATTAATTTTTTTTAAAAAAAAAGCCAATAAAGAAAATTAACAAAAACACAATATCTAGTTAATACTAACCTACTATAAATATTTTAAATATTTTTATTTTTAAGTTTTAATATGTTATAAATAGGTGGGTCGTGTCGTGCCATGTCAACACATTTATGGCTCGTTTAATTAAATATGTTAAGGCATGTTTAGCGTGTTAGCACGAATCCAGCTCGTTTATTTTCGTGTTATTCGTGCTAACCCATTTATGGCACAATTAATAAACGTGCGGTCTAAACCTGTTTATCTCATGTTGTTTTCATATCGTGTCATCGTGCGTGTCTGAAATTGCCAGCCCAATCTTTTCTCTCTCTTTCCTTGGTCTCTTTGCCCTTACAATAATAGTCTCCGATGATCCCAATCAAATAAACAAACATGTGCCACCCTTATCTCGCCATCAAATCTTGACGTTACCCAATCGAAGGTCAGCAACCCACAGCCCAACAACTTAGCGACCCGATCCTCGTCGATGAACCCAACAACTGGCCTTGACCCTATCCCTCGTCGATAAATCTTGGCCCCGACCCTATGTCCCAGCTACCCGATCTTGCCTCCCCATCCCCGATGATGGAGCCTTTCAGCCTCAAAACTAATCGCAGTGCATAGTCCCTCCCTCGATCTCATTAACCATATAAAGGATCATATAAGCAAACATGTCTAATTTTCTCTATTTTTTGTTTGGACAAGTTGCTTTTGTAAATTACCTTTGTTTTTTTTTTCTTTTTCATTTTTCCCAAGTGACTCAACAGAGGCTCAAGTGGGGAGAGAAAGCACGTTACCTATAGCTTTTCACCTTTTTTCTTTCACTCACACAAACCTCTATAGCTTTAGTTGATATACATCTAGATCATCACATTAACCTTGTGTGGTAAAAGTGGTGCTCACTATTTTTTCAGTTATAAATAATGTAAAGCTCTTACATGCTACAACAACAATAAAAAAAATCGTTACAGTGTAAAATCTCACAGTACAATAAAAGTAGTTTTAACCAATAGTTCCCACCACCCTTTCAAACACCCTATTAATGTTTTTTTTTTTAAAGATAGCATATATATAGATGACAGTTTTTTATAACTATTTTAGTTCACAAAGAAAATATTATTTACACCTTGTTAAACACCAAGATAGCAAAATAATTAAAAAATTATATATTTTTATTTTTTTTTGGAAACAAAACGTTCTTTGACTATCCGTATATAGCAAACTAAATTTAACAAAAATATCAACGATGTGATTTTAGAAACTAAACATTAATCCATACAAATGTACGTTGTTAAGAACAATTTGATAAAATAAAATTAACTAGCAATTAAGAAAAGATAAAGAAAAATAACTAAAACACTAAAATCTCTTCATGTCAAGTCTCCCAGCTATAAGCCAAGAAACCTAATTTATTCAACTCCCTCTCTTGAGTGTCGAGAAAAAATATTCCTAAAATTTGATTTCGATATCCTTAAAACATCAAGAATTTAAGAATTTATTATGTTCAATGGTTCTTTTCAATAGCTTCAAAGGTACAATAAGCCTTTTCAAACTCTATAAAATCTAAGGTTATATTATCTTAAGATCGTATCTGAAACTCTCTCCCTCAAACGCCAAATTCAAAACATAAAATCATCCAAATCACGGCCAGTAAATCAAAAAAATTAAGAACAAAACAACATAAATGAACTTATAGAAAATCAATTAAAAATAAAGGAAAGTGTTAAATTAGTACCCTGTGTGTTTATCAAAATATGCGTTTGGTACCTTATATTTTGAAATATTTTATATCGATATCTTGACTTTTAGAAATCTTTTTTTAATAACTAGAGGCCTTTTTTAGGACACAAACAGATACAAATACTCTTATTGTATAATATAATCAGTTGACCTAAAATTTTTAATAAAAAATATATTAAAACTCTTATAACCGAAACGAAACACCACAAATACCCATGAACAACGCTGTTTTACTTGAAGAAGAATTGGTGATATGAAGAGATGCAAGAGGCTTCTCGATCAGGAGAAGAAATCTGAAATAGACTGATATTTTTAGGGCTTTCCTATTCTCCTTTTTTTTGTCGTCAAAAGAAAAAAAAAAGCCTAGAAAATTTGTTGTATGAGAAAATGACCTGATGAAATAGTAAATTTGAGATCATCTTTCCACTAATTTTGAAAAATCTCATAGGGAAGAAATGGATATTGGGAAGAAACCTCAACGTTTTTTTTTTACGGAAAACGTGCGCTAGAACCAACTCGGTTGATCATCTTGGTGTTCTAAGGTTGTTAATGGTTTCTTCAAACTTTTAAACTCTAAAATCTTAGAGAAAAAGTATGGCTTGAGTTTGGTTCATGCATATTCTGGGTTTGTTTGTTTGTTTCATTTTTTTGTTTTCGTAAAAGTATAATTTTTATGCTTTGTAATCAAAATACAACAAAACATTTGTGGCTTTTTTGATGAAAATCATACGTTATTGTCGAATATTTACCATTTTATGGTTTAGGGTTTTTTTTAACCTAAAATTTTCATGATTTCATTTCTTATTCGTGTCAAACTACTTTTTTTTTTCATTTTATAATTTGATTGAAGAATAATGTCATTTTTCATAAGTATTATGTTCTGTTTTCTAGAATTTTTTTGGTCATTTTGTTCTGCTTTTATATTTTGTTTAGTTTAGAGTTAGTGTGAAAATGAGGTCCAATTTTTCAATTTAGGGACTGTGGCCTCCATTCTCTGACAGTGATTTGATTCAGCCACCAGTTAAAATTAGACTTCCTCGTAGACCAAAGAAGCATAGGAAGAGAGGGAAGGACGACACTCAACCGATCACAACTACATCGAGCACTACTAAGTGTTCCAAATGTGGTGAATTTGGACACAACGTCAGGACTTGTCAAGGACCTCGGACGAAAAGGCAAATGAAAAAGGCAGCATCAAAAACCGGGCCTAGAACAGTCCAAGAAGAGGTTAGAGTATACAATTTAAGTCCTAAAATTCATTTTACTACTGGTTGTTTAATATTTGGTATGTTTGGCTTGTTTAATTTTCTCCTTTTCTTTATGTTGTTTTACTTGTAAGAGCAGCAGGGGATCTAAGAGGGCAAGGAAGAGAAGCGCAATCCATGTCGAGAATTCAACTACAGAAGATGTGCTGCAGTCACAATTAACACAATCTTAAGTAGTCAAAAACTAACAATAGGCGGAACATGGACTGCACTCCAAATTTACTGATATTTTTATGTTACTTAACAATCTTATATTTTAGAAACTATGGAACTGTTTTGAAACTACTTTGGAATTTATTTGTAGTGATGAACTAGTGTGCACTATTTCTAGTTCTTTTTTGGAGATTTCATATGTTGGAGTTTTTGCAATAGTGTAAAGTTCGCTTATGTACTTGTGGATTATGACTGCTTGTAATAGTGGATTATATGATCAGATTATGGCTCCTCACTTACAAAAATGAATTTCTGCTATATGAAGTACGAAAAGATCGTGTGAGCTGCAGCCAATATATTGCACTAAAAATACATAAAAATTAGAGAGTTTGTATAATAGAGATGCCACTTTGACTGTACAAAAAATGTAGCCATAACAAAATTTACATAATTAAGTTCACTTAACTATTATATTGCCGAGTTCACTTTAAAATAGCTAAACTCAAAACGAACAATGTTGGGAAACAGTATGTAGTAGAATTTTAAAAATTTCAAACTAGAATATTTTTCAAATAACAAGTTTGATATGCTAGACATATAAATTAATAACAGATCTTACACAGCTCTTTTATATACCAAAGTTAGCACGAATCCGTGAAGAGAAGAACATTTCAGAAGAGTTTCAACCACTTGTCTTCTTAGCTATTCTCTATACACAATCGTAGTGCAGGTGGTCATATGTCGTATAGCTTATACTCCTGTAATTGTCATTCCAATTACTAGAGAAGACCAAGAGCTAAGGTCCTTCATGTTGAACAATAACTCTTTGGTTTTTAGAGTTTTAGAGTTTCTCTTGATGTTGAACAAGAGCTATTCTCTATCCATAATCGGAGTGCGGCTGGTCACACGTCGTACAGCTTTTCCTCCTATGATTTTTATTCCAATTACTAGAGAAAACCAAGAGCTAAGGTCCTTGGTGTTGAACAATAGCACTTTGGGAGTTTCAGAGTTTCTCTTACTAGAGTACTTACTCTTTTGCTTCTCAAGTGATAATAAAAATGAAAAATCATTCTCCTTTTATAGTGGTCGAATCTAGGGTTAAACCTTATCAGATTAGGCCTCAAAATTTAAGTCTAGATCAACTTCTAATAAAAAATGTGTAAAAAAAACATAATCTGATTATCGTGTATTTAGCATGTCGATCTAGGCGATCAACCTACCAAACCCAGCCATATCACACTGCTGAACTTGAGCAATGGTTTGTCGACCTCAGTTCCATTGGCTTGTCGACCGTGGGATAATTTTCTGAATATCTTATTCTCACGTGAGAATCTTAGATATAACCTCAATCTTAATTCAAATAACCCAATAGAGAAGTTATCTAATTAAAATAATCATATATAGATAATCCCAAAGAAAATAAAATATTATCCAAACAATTCAATATGTTTATCTTGAATTAATTCCACAAAATTAATTCAACCTATAAACTAACACGAATTATTAAATCCACTTTTATCGAATTTCGACTAGTCTAATAATTTAACATAAGTTACCAATATGTATGAAAAATACGTCATGCCATTAAAGGATTTATTATGAGCTAACAAAGGGGATCCGATGGATATATATTAAACAAGCTCCTATACTTATAAAAAAATATCTTAGATATATATTTTATAATTATTAACTTTAACGTTACTCCAATAAATGCTTAGAGCTACATTCTTGGACTATATAAAATTACGAAGCTCTAATAAGCTAAATGTCCATGATATATAATAATGTATCACATTCCTATAGGATATCCATAATCAGCTTAATGATAAATTCCATTTTACCTTCTTGATTATTTTTATCTTACGTTCAATTATCTTACTATTGGAATATTTACTATTCATAAATAGTATATCATTCAGTCATACTTATGTGTCACATTCCTATAGGATATCCATAATTAGCTTAGAGATAAATTTTATTTTACCTTCCCGATCATTTTTATCTTACGTTCTATTATCTCACCATTGAAATACTTACTATTCATAATAGTATACCATTCGGTCACACCTATGTATACAAATAACTGAGCCCTCTAGTCTTCCAATTATAGGGTAATGTATATAAGAGAACATTATTAACTCTACAAAAGGAGCTATGGATTCCATATCTATGAATAACGAGTCTACGTCAATCAAGAGTCATGTCTCCAACGTACGAGTATGTGTACCATTATCAAATCAGGATGTCACCCTTTAGTACATCAAAAGACATCAGTCAAGAATGCATGCCTATTAGTCTTTTAAGGATTAAGACACAACATATATGATTATATAAAGTGAATTAATTTAAACAACAAAATTATTAACCAAATCAATTTAACTTTTGTCCTGATCCAACACATCATCAGCTATGACAATGCATCAATGTTTCTACTCGTAAAGTCTCACTCCGATGATAAAGACAAGATTTTTACCTATTAGGGATGTAAATAATATAACAATCTTAGCATGAATAAAGTGCCCGATTTTATTCTCTCGATTGTGGATTTTATCATTTAGACTATCAACTTTAAGGTTTATGTATTCAGCATAATCTATCCATATATGCACGATTTTAAAGGTTTACACTGAAAGTCTCAGACTTTTGTTTGCTTATCATATATTCAATAGAAATGAACATAAAAATTACAACATTTGATATATGAATAATAAATAAGCTTTTTATTGACAAAATGTCTCCAAAAACTTATTACAACATTTAGTCCCTAGGGAATCTAGTCTAACAAATAATGCATATTGAAATCATTTACCAAGTCACTTAACAACAACGCAAATCAAAATGAAAAATACATATTGAAACCATTCTAGAAATCATTTAACAACAACTAAAATCAAAACAAAAAATATGGTGCACAGTACAATTATTAGCCACATTTTCATTGTGTCTAGATTGGCCTTCACATCCATAATGTTGGACAGAAATGTAAGGTTTGCATTATGATTGCTGTAAATACTAGTGTTCATCTCTCTATTCCCACCAAAATTGCTTTGCTCTTCTCTCTATTCACATCAACCTCCAACGTTTTGTCATTGTCATCCTCATAGTGCCACCACTCATGCACCCACATTTCTTACCATGACACCTAAACATTAGATGATTCGTATTTTTAACACTCTCGCTGATTATAACTTCAGCCTTGGATTTGCAGTTGCACATCCTATTACGGAAATTTATGTCAACCCTTCCACGCCTTCCCCCGTAACTCGACCATGATGATGACACCATCACTAACTCTAGCAACACAACATATAAAATGCATAGCTCAAATTGAAAATCTTGATATTTCACAAGCAAGAAAAAGTTAAAAAGTATAAAAAAATTAAAAAAAAAGTAAAAAATTGCAAAAATAAGTTCATAAGTTATTTTTTTTTCACTGGAGCATTTCATTGAGCATATGTTATGGCTTACAAAATATATTCTATAACCACATTCATACAGCACCATGAAAAACCATACTTTACAAAACAACAACTAACATATGTATTTTAGTCCTTCTAATCACAATTACTGCAATAAAAATTGCAAGATCATTAACTCTAACTATAAAGTAGAAATGCCTTACCTTAACAAGTCAACTTTGGTTCCAGGAATAAAATGGCCTCCTACAAATGTCGATCTGATAGCTGTAGCGTGAGTAATCCACACCACAACATTCATAACTCCTTCGAGAGGAGGAGAATCAGAAACAAAAGGAAAAACAAAAACAAAAAGAAAAATGGAAAAGAAGCTTAGAAAAAAAAAAAAGCAAATGAGGAAGAAATTAGTTCTTTTGTTGTGTATTTGGAGTGTTTGGTTGTAGTAACAAGGGTTTTAAAAATATTTTTTATTAAAAATTTTGCTTCAACTGATTATATTATAGAATAAGGGTATTTATATTTTTATATCCTAAAAAATGCCTCTAGATACTAAAAGAAATTCTAAAAGATTAAGATACCGATATAAAATATTTCAAAGTATAGGGTATCAAATGCATATTTTGATATAACATAGGGTACTAATTTAAAATTTTTTCAAAGATAAATTAGATAATCAAAGACATAGTACTAAACATCTAAATTCACAAAAATACAATTATAGAAAATTAAAAAGTAAAACTTATGCGGAGGTGTCACAATTTTCCAAGCTTAACTCTTTAATCATTAATCTTTTCCTCTGATCTTCAAAACAATGCACTTAAAAAAAAAACCCTTATTTACATATCAAAATTTTTCCTTTTTTTTTTTTTGTTTCTTTTTCCATTCCTTTCTTTGCTTTTCTCCCTTCCCCATATTTCTCTCTTAATCAAATATGTTGTCCTCTATAGCAAGGCTAGTCATGACTGTTGTGGGTGGGTAGAACCGAGACTTGCCAACGGTGGATAAGGTTACTGAGATTTGGTAGCAAGCGAACTTTAACCAAGTTTTATTTAGAGAGAGGCTTCTGGGGATAAGAGGCATGAGAAAGGGGCTGGTTGCTTTGCCGATGTTGGGCTATGGCTGGGGTGGCTGCTTTGACAACGACCTTTACCACGCTCTGACGATGTATGGGACGTCGACGACTAGGGTGACATTGAAATCTGGTAAGCCGAGTCAAAGCTGATGAGAAAGTGTCACTGTATTTGGTAATAACTCTTAGAAAATGCTTGTCATTTTTTGTCTGTGTAGTTGATTCTTGTGTAAATTCTTATTTTCCTCACGATTATTTATCACTTTGAGAATGTTGCTAGGATCGCTTAGCTATTTCGCTTCCTTAAACAAAGTTTATGTAAATTAAGTGTCTTTTGTGATATCATTAAATTCTAGAACTTGTTTGACTATTACTTGGGGCAAAATCTTAGATAATGCATCATGAAGGGCATCATTTAGACTATCTTTGAACTGGTTGAGCCTTTCAAGTCTACCATTGCATATTTTTATCCCTAATTATCCTGTTAAGCTTGATTAACCATTTCTTTGTTATCCACTGTTTTTGTCTTAGCTTTTAAATAATTTCATCCAATGTCTAACCTTTACCTTATAAGCAAGTTCCTTTTTCTAGGACACATTCTAAGCTATGCTTGCATGTGAGAGGAAAGGTGGTGTTGTGAAGCATTTTATTCAATTGTTTATAAAAAAAATGAAAATAATGAAAATAAGGAAAAATGTTAAAATATAAAAAATAAAAAAATAAAAAAGAGTGCTAAACCTATCCTTCATATTCATAAATGCAAAAGAAATAAGTTTGGGGTGTTGTTTCTTGATGAAAAAAGAAAAAAAAAATAGAGGAAAAATGGTTAAAGTGAGAGTGGATGATAAGAGAAAGTTTCTTTTCGAGAGATGTACTTAGATTATTAAATAGAGTGTTTTAGAGAGTTTTGAATTACATTGATATCATTTTATCCTACCTTAACCCTAGGCACAAGTTTTAAGTTTTACAAAGTCCTATTGATCTTTGGTGATGTATCAATCTATATTGGTGGAGAGTGATATGAAAAGTAAAGATAAACTAGTTTTATACTTCTAAATTGGATATTTTTAACTTAACATTTTGTGAGTTTTTTGGTCTTTTAATTTGTTTTTGTTTTAGTTTAATTCAATTTATTTTTTATTTTATTTATCCTTTAAATTAATTATTTTTCCTCTTGTGTGCAGGTAAAATCAGTAAATTGGGTGAAATGGCAATTTGAACATGCACTGGGGCTAGAAATGACAACAAAAGATTTAAAATTCAGCATTTAACTTCGGTCCAAGATCTTTCGCGCTAGCGGCAATCAAAAACGTCCACACGCACTATTTGGACCGTCCGATTAGCTCCAGGTCTTATCAACACACGTGTGTATTATAAATGACAGGGCTTCGCGCGTGAATCGGGTGGAGCCCAACGTTAGGCACTCTGCCGGCAAGAAATTATTGTGATTTGCGCTCCACAATAATGTCTTTGAGGCTGTTCTGTCCTTGCTTTGCTTCACGAATTGAATGCTGCCAACTGTCCGCATACGTTAGATGATCTAATTAATGTGTTGGTTCAGGCTGTTGGTGTGAGAATGCATGGGCAGCAATGAGAAAAAGGCACTTTTACACGTATATGGATTTCATCAAATTAAAGTGGCTTAAAGCTGGGCGGTCGGGCAGTTGGAGCAAAAATTTTCAACAATTCCAAACTTTAAGATATTTATCCAATTGGTCCATGCTTATAAATAGGGCCTTTTTAAGGTATTTAAGAGCAGGCCTAATCCCCCATAATTGACAGCTGGGAAGAAATATGTAGACAATTTCTTTCATATTTTTATGTTTACTTTTAGGTTTAAGAATTTTTAAGGGAGAAAATATTTTAAAGATCAATAAGAGAAGATTGAAGATTAAAGAGTCAAGCTTCAAGACTTGTGACACTCATGCATGGGATTTTTCTTTCCATTTTTTTATTTTTTTATTTTTGTTATTTGAGATGTTGAGCCTTTGATTTATATTTCTAGAGTTTTGGTTTAGCCTAATTATGATATTTAAATTTTTCTTTCAATTTAATATTGAATTGTTTTTCGTAGTTGAATGTTCTACACTTCTCTTAATGCCTCTAATTAACTAGCCACTAATTAGATGATTTGTTATAATTAGACAAACAATCATTGTGGGAGCGATACTCTATTCTATTCACTACTTTATTGCTGATTAAAGCGAATAATGTGCACTAGCATTGTGTAATTTTGTAGAACAACAAGCCTATCAAAATTCACAAATTTCTATATAAATAGATCAATGTACACATATGAAGAATCTTAGGTGAGGTAAGGCTAGCACTTTTTTTTTTTAATAAATTGAAGAGAATGGAAAATTAGCATTAGGGTAGATAACTGTGTGCCAACTAGGTTGGTACTGGAGAGTCTACTCGCACTACACCAAGCCCATCACTTGAAGGCTAACACTTGAATTGAAATTCTAGACAATTACAATTAACTTAAACAAAAATTTGAATTAATAGAATTGGAAAATCGTTAACACAAGTTCTAACTTAAAAAAAAAAAAAAAAAAAAATCCGAGCTGCATCTTTTGTACAACAACAGATTTTAAACTTACTCCACGATATCCAAATAACTACTTCAAAAATCAAAATAACTTGACCACTAAGCAAGCACAACCCCGGATCATAAAAAAATTGAAATTTACGCACAAAATATTAGGATTAGTTCCACCAAAATGTGCAAGAAATATTTACGTCAAATTGACCTCTTTTGAACCCAACACACACATGTAGGGTTAAAAATCCTATATATACATGTGTGTTTTAAATGATTATGCAGATGGTATAACATTTTACATACAGACAGGTAAATATTGAAGTACGTAGCAACTATATGAAATTGCACTCATGTATACATAAAACCCAGTTGAACAAAACGTAGTCACATGTATATTCTTTCCAAAACTAATTTCACATCGAGTCGAAGATAATTAGAAGTCTCCCATGTGATTATGGATCGTTTACTCAGATTTCCTGTCGATTAAGATATATAAATATCATATCAACACAAAGCAAAATGACATAGATGCACGATAAAAGATGCTTAATTATAATTAAATCCACGGAGTCAATGCAATTAATTAATTTTATAATATATAATGAATTTGAGTACCACGTACTGGAGAGGCAAAATAGGTAGACTTTAGGGAATAATGGGAAACAATGAACCCCGTGGTCGCCGTTCTCCTCCTGGCAATGTCGCCGCCCCTTCTCCTCCTCAAAACTTGTTTGGTCCACAACGACCACCTGGCAATGTCGCTGCCCCTTCACCTGGCAATGTCGCCGCCCCTTCTCCTCCTCAAAACTTGTTTGGTCCACAACGACCACCTGGCAATGTCGCCGCCCCTTCTCTGCCAGCCCCTTCTCCTGGCAATGTCGCCGCCCCTTCTCCTCCTCAAAACTTGTTTGGTCCACAACGACCACCTGGCAATGTCGCCGCCCCTTCTCCTGGCAATGTCGCCGCCCCTTCTCCTCCTCAAAACTTGTTTGGTCCACAACGACCACCTGGCAATGTCGCCGCCCCTTCTCCTCCACAACTTTTACCACAACGACCACCTGGCAATGTCGCTGCCCGTTCTCCTCCACAACTTCCACCACAACAACCACCTGGCAATGTCGCCGCCCGTTCTAATCCTCAAAACTTGTTTGCTGCACAACTTCTACCACAACGACCACCTGGCGATGTCGGCGGTGGTCCACCAGGTCGACAAGTTCAGGCCGATGGCAGACATGGACATGATGATGATGAACAAGTTGAAACTGATGATAAGCAGGGGAAGCGAAGCAGCCGGCAGACATCTGACTGACACAAGGTTCCATTTTCAATTATATATATATATATATATAGATATATATATATATATAAGCCCTAGCTAGCTTTCATGCAAAGACAAATTAACACAATTAAAAAATTTGGAAGATATATATAACAGATTATATATATATTTCAAGCATTAATACAAACCCTAGCTAGAGTCAACCACTGCTTTCACGCAAAGACAATTTTACACTACTAAAAAATTTGAAAGGAAAACTAAAGTAATTAATTACCTAGGCCTTGGGGCTGTACACATGCACGTTTCGATGGTACTTTGTTCTTATTTAAAATGGGTATTTCCTTCAACATCTAGAAATTGAGACAAATTTCTTCTTTGATATATAGGAAAATGACAAAAAAAAACTTTTAGAAAAGGATTTGTCGTTTACGGAAAGCTAGATTCACATTTTATCTAAGAGAGAGAATAGCTTAAAAGGATTTTATACTTCACCTTGCATGGTAGCTAGCTTTTGTTTTTGGTTTTTTGAGTTCTATAAATTTTATATTTCCAATTTTTTAAGTGAAATATGTATTTTTAATTTACCCTTTAACATGGTTTTTTTTAAATATTTCCCTACTTAAATATTTCGTCATGTAGTCTTAGAACACTATTTCTTAAATAATTCCTAATAAATGCTTTTTAACTAATTGCCGCACAAAAGTAGTTTTTCTAAAAATTTTCTATTATTTTAAATATTTTATACATCACATTGCTAGCTTAGATATCTTTCTTTTTGTAATCAAGTGCCTTTCAAATATTTTTTACTATAAAATTTTTCTCTAATAAAACCCTAATAAGTACTTTTTAACTAATTGTGCTATTAATTAGTTTTTCTCAAATATGTTCAATGACAATTTTTTGATATCTTCTATTAGTTTTTGAGTGTTTCAATCAAAACAAAATGATTCTTTTACTTCAAGAGAGTAAGTAAACATATGCTTGATTCGTCTTCAACTTTTAATTTTTTTAAAGGTTTTACAGTAATATATATATATATATATATATATACACACTAATTTTCACGTCAAAATAAATTCTCTCAAATATATCCTACTTAAACATGTTTTTCACTAAGTTAAAATATTATTTTCACAGTCATGACGTGGATAAAAAGTTATCTTCCTATTATTTCACTGAAATAATTTTCATTAATTTTGTATTTCATAAAAATATTACATCTACTGTTCAAGTGTTTTGCCCAAATCGCACATTTTGCATTTATTATGAACAATGGATTATGTAAGACGTTAGTTGATGGGTTTGATGCACTTCAAGTCCATATCAGAATAAAAAACCAACAATCACGACTTAATCAAAATCAGTGCCGCTACATTCCAAAAAAAAAAAAAAAATAGAAAAACAGTGCCGCTACTTTTTTATTAATTTTTTTTCCTTTTATAAGAATTTTTAACTTATGATTCTCTAGACTATATATTAATTTGGTGAACGTTGGGCAGGTTAGGCCGGTTTTTTGAAAATCTTAACTCACCCAGTTAAAGTTTGGGTAAATTAATTTAAAATTTAATCTATCTAATCAACCTTAAGTTCAATAAAACTGTGCCTAATTAAAGTTTGGGTGGGTTGATCAAGTTAAGTAATATAAAAAGGAAAAAACAAAAAATCAAAACCGATAATTTAACCCAAAATGAATCAAAAACATAAAATTCATAAAATATTAGTATTATAAAAGGTCCAAAATTGTCTCAATAAGTTAAAACAACACAAAAATAAAGGTTTCATAATGCATATTCAAATCAAATACATTAAGTCATAAACTAACAAATAACTATAATAAAAACCAATGCAATAAAAATTCTAAGAAACATTAACCAAAATAGTGCATAATTGTCAATCTCTAATTTCAAGCATCTCCACTCCATCATCATCTACATATGTAATGCAAAATCCATCACTTGACATAAAACATAATAAGCTTCTGTTTATAGATATAAATAGAAAACAAATAATACATATATACTTTTTGTCAAAATACATTTGTCAACTTTTCATAGATCCAAGCAAAAGTATTGATCAAAAAAATAATAAAAAAGTAAGAAAAACTAAAATAATTCAAGGATGCTGAAAATGATACACGTCAAAATCCATTTTTTTTTTAGCTTTGTGTATGTGTCATATGTATATTAGAATTATAAATATATAATATAAATACTTTATATGTGTGTGTATATAAATAGATTGGGTGGATTCGGATTAGGATGGGTTGAAAAAATCCTAGCCTAAACCCATCCAATAAAACCTCAGGTTGGGTTAGATTTCTATTCACCCCTAGATAGAGATGATGAATTTGTTATTCCACTTTTTATGTTTTGATTCAAGTTTTATAAGAAAAAAATACACCTGCTTTTCCAATTGCTCTATAAAACATATCCTTGCATATATTCATTTTTTTCATGATCTATGTGTCACATTGATGTAGGTTAATGTTACAATAATCTGATGTTGGAACCTCTAACTTGTCTAGGACAAGGTAACTAAAAATAAAACAACGCGACCTTTTGAGTTAAGATTTTCTTGATATATGTAATTTTTAAAGTGGAGACCCCCAATAGGGTGTTTGACAATGTTAGTTCTAACCTATAAGTTTTAACTTAAATAGTGTAAAGCTCTCACATGCTACAATAAAAACAAAAAGTTGCTACAGTATAAAGCCCTTACATGCTACAATATTTTCAACTAAAATTAGTTTCTCAAACACCCTATAAAGTGGGAATGCCATAAGCTCAAGTTGTATTTAAACAAGAAAACATGTTAGTGTAATAGAAATATATTCGGCTGAATTAGGCAAACTGAGACTTAAACACAATAAAAAACTAAAATTGCTTTTTAAATATATATCTATATATATATATATAAACATCTAGAAATAAAAATGTAATATGGCTATCATTGAACTTATCATTGATGTTAGAAAAACGTAACACCAACAAATTCACATGAAAAACACGTAACAAAAAAATATGTTATACTACTAGAATGTCCATATTACTGGTTATATTCAATATGTGAAATCATACTTTAATAACAATCATATTGCACTTATCTAACATTAATGTTATTGTTCAATGAATGCATGTTTTTCACCTTTACATGTTGTGATAGAGGGCCTCCCTTCAAAAAGATCGTAGAAAACCATATATATATATATATATATATATTTTGCTTGATAAGTTTAGATCATATTTGAAGCAATCTAGTTTGGGGTGTAGAAAGTTAATATCTTATAAATAGTTTTGATTGTGTGTGTTGAAGCATTGTTTCATTATGATAAACATGCACAAAAAATTTCTTTGAGGGAAAGTTTTGTCATAATAAAGCTCTTGTTCAGTTTACTTTAAGAGCATTTTTTCCCTTTTGATATTATCTTACTTCTCCTATGTGTTTTATGCATAAATGCAGTTGATTGGTAAATTTTCCTTTGCTTACCCGATTAATTTTGCTAATTCTTGCCATTCACGTATTCGGATGACAGATGATTTGGGGAGCAGGATTCGTTTAAAGAGAAGATTTGCCGCACCAAGATGTTTTGTGTTGCACGTTCTATGGTCTTTCTAAGGCGTCCAGACAATAGTTTGAATAATCATTTGGTTGGTTAAAAATAATTGTGGAATTTTAAGCTTATCAAGAACTATTTTATGTTTTTATTTCTGATGTTGTTTATGTAATGGGTTCTTGATACTTGTTTCTTTTAATAAGAATTTCGAAACTGGATATGTTTCAGTTGAAAATTTTTGTGCAGCACTAATCTATCATTTTATCACTTTAGCACGTATTTAAACTTGAACTAGCTAAGTATCTTTTCGATCTGCTCTTTTTGAGAATAAGTGTACTTCTTTTTTTTCATTCTTCCCTTTGAAGATTTGAAATCAATCTACATGGGAGTTTTCAGTATCCATTTGATTAGCCATGGAAAATGTTTAGATCCGTTTGGGACCATAAATGTGGACTATACAACAGAGGTACATACAACGGACGATTATATAGGAAATAGATGTTAGTTAATATATATATGCTTTACAATTGAAATTGGTTATATTTGAATAGATTTGTGCATCTGATCAAAAGATCACTATAACAAAAGGGCGTGTTCACTACAAAACTGTCGCTAAAAATATTTTAAAGTTGCTAAGTGTTGTCGCTTTTCCATGTTACAACGAAGAGATCCAATATGATGTCAGTAAAAGTTATAACAACGATAATTGCAAAATTGATGTAGCTAAAAGTTTTAAACTTTTTCAATGTATTTTTTGAAAATTTTATTATTTAATCATGTTTTAGCAACAACATATATGTTTGGTCATACTAACAATTAGCGATAGCATGTGCTATCGTTAAAATTTTTTAATAAAACAAGAAAATAATAAATTAATTGCAATTAAATAATTAATTTTTTAATGTATTTTTTGAAAATTTTAGTATTTAATCATGCTTTAGCAATAGCATGTGCTATCACTAAATTTTTTTAATAAAAAATAGAAAATAATTAATTGATTGCAATAAAATAATTAATTTTAAGTTAGTTTTATTTGATTTGAATTTAAATTTTTTATTAAAAATATTTTTATTTATTAAGTAAATAATGTTATTTAATTAAATTAATATTAATAAATAT
>CAMOHE010055419.1:1880-61394 GCA_946598075.1 Artocarpus hirsutus
AATTAAACGAGGGAAAATAATAAAGCAGAAATAAAGAACACGCCAAATTTATAGTGGTTCACTCTGTTAATGAAGAGCTACGTCCACTGTAGTTCACTATCTGGTGTTATGTGTACAAATAGCAGTATTACAAAGAAAACAGGATGAAGATATACAGGTAAGAGTGTCTTTTTCTCTCTCTCTCTGTATGTCTTTCTGTCTATCCCCTTTTGAAGCCACCTCTCTGCCATATATATACTATGGAGTTGAAACGTGGTCTTTAACCGTCAGATGGAGTGGAGTAGTGCCTCGCAGGTAACTGTGATACTGGGATACGTGTCGGTAGATGATTTGCTGCAGAATCCTCTACTTCCTCATATTCCGGTCCTGTACTTAACGTGCGTTAAACGTTGGAACGTGCTATCCGTCGAACCGATACGAATGATCCAGTCGATCGGTTCGTCAAACGATCTGGACGAGCGGTACTTTGAATGAATCGGCAGTCGGTTTGGAAAGTCATTAACACTCGAATCGAATAATCGATTCGATCGTCTGACCCGTTCGAATAGCTCGATCAACATGTTGGGCCGCCAGGGCCCACAGTCAATTTGGGCCTGTCCGAATTGTACCCCAACAATCATTACTCTAGTTAATATGCGCTTTATATTTTACAACTGCAACAAACAAATTAAAGTCGTCATGTCCTTTTCTTCTTTTAGTGGGAATGGTGAACAATTCCGATCCAACATCAATACTTAGAGTTCAAGAGTCAAGTCATAATTAAATACACATGGCGGTCCACGCAAGAGAATATTACTACTAAGAGAAATATCTTCTTTCCTAAACATTAAGCTTCTTTGCAAATACTGGTTAAATGTAAATTAATGTGGGAGGTAAATATAGCAGAAGTTCCAACAAAATTTGGGAGCAGCATATGCAAGTTAGTTATTACTCTACTCCCAATTTAATTCGTATATTTCCCCTCAAAAAAAAAAAATCGTATATTAATATCCCTTCGAACAGAAAAAAAGCCACCCACATACTTACATAAACAAAAAAATGAAAATTTCTTTGCATAAAATTCCTTATACTTTTAATTTATCCATCTCTCTTCTCACTTTCCTCTTTAATTTTTGTCTAAACTTTAAGCACACTCTTTAAAGACCATCGATCATAAGCCACAACTTTAACCAAGTAATAATCCCAAGCTCAAGAAAACAATGATTAAATTCAATAAAATAAATTTGGTTGTGAGCCGAAAAAGTACAATTAATTGGTATAGTGATTTATCATTTGATTATTCACAAATCGTTTTGCGTTTAAAAACCGTTTGATTATCTTTTGATATCCTATGCGTGTTTGCGTGCAAATCATGTGTTATTAAGAGATTTTTTTTTTTTCCTTCCAAAAACTTTTCTTTTCTTTTCTTCTAAATGTATTTAATAATATGTCTTAGAGGACCCTTGATAATTAATTGATAAATCACTATCACTTTTTGACATGAAATGTAATATCGACCTACCCAAGATATTGAAAATCATATGCTACAAAACCTCTTCATTTACCGCTCCTTAAAATATCTGCAAGCTGGTTTGAAAATATGTATCATTAGAATCAATGAGACTAAAGGAGTGTCATGGACAATCAACCAAACCAAATCATGTGTCTACAAGCTCTCTATTTTTACGTATGGTACTCAAACATGTACATCAAAGATTTGAAAGAATACCCGTTTTTTTTTTCTTTTACCTAAATTGGAAGAGAATACTTTGTGATCATCGCATACATTTCTGATCACAAGCTTGATTTGTAACTATCGATCAATATTAGAATCTTCATAAGCGTGTACCAAGGAAATTGAGCTTGTAGTTGCCTACCTGCATGCCTAATGTACAAGCTCGGAGTACCTTAGAGTAGACTTAGGAATTTGGTTCACGTGTTCTCTTTTTTCTATTCTTTTTTGCGTTTTTTAATAATATCATATCATAATTAACTTATTAAGTGAACAATTTTTTAATTTATGTGATATGAAATTTTAATTAATGTGACATAATATTATTAGAAATATGTAAAATATGACATGAATAAGAGTACGTTTGTGTCTTAATATAAAAGATGGAGAAAAATTTAAGCATTCAACATCGCCATAATGTGCGGAAGATGATCGAAGCACCTATTCATGGAATTATTTGAGGCAAAATAAAAATTCAATTGTTGCATTATTCAGCCTATCTTATCAAATTATGCATCCGTTGAGAAAATGTCTCTTTATAATAAGCTTTTCACATGATGAATTGCATCTCAAACGAACATATATGGCCCACCATTGTGATGGTTTCTTTTTCTTGCACTGCTCCACCAGCAAAATTTTAGCAGAAAAATATTTTACACTGATGATTTTTTTATTAAAAAATATGTTGAACTGACTTAATTTTTCATATTTTAGTTTCTTTTTAGTTGTGAAAAAAAAAAAAAAAAACAACTGCTGTAGTACTCACAAAACATGAGTAGCTCTTGTTAAAGCTGGCATCCAACAAGGATGCAAGTTGCATCCAAAAAAATTTGGTACGCACATAATAAGATTTTGTTTTACATAAAGTGGGATTCAGACAATATCTGTTAGGATGTTCATTTAGTTGACCAAGTTGTTCGACACAATTTTGTTTGAGAGATAATATATAACACAATCAAATTAAACAATATATATCTAATAAAAGTTGCCGAAATTACTGCTCATGTGTTGGTATATTCTTAATTTGAAATTAACTTTAAAAAAAAAAGAAAATAAAGATGCTATAACTCATTGCTAATAGACGCTTATTATTGTTCATGTTAGGGGTGAAACTAAAAGTTTAATCATAGAACGAGGATATGATTAAACTAATGAGGTGAGGTAAATAAAGAAATTTAAAATTTTAAAAGAAGAGGGATGTAGAAAGAATATTACAAGTTTTGTAAAATTTTATATACAGATTAAAAGAATAAAAAAAAAAAGTTTAGAGACGTAGCCGTCCAAGCTCGTGAGTGGCTTTCTCCCTCGTTCAAATTATATGAGCGTGGAGAATGTACATGATCAGAACACAATGAAGCATGTTAGTGTACAAAGCAAAAAGACTAATAATTAGTTAGCTACCTGTTAGCAAACGAGCCGCTTAATCTACACAAATTCAAAACTTCTACAATCCATAGTACCAACTTGGCCCACCTATGTTCAAGAGTCCCGTTCATCGCTGATAGCCACTCATTATTTGTCCATACCATATGTTAATGAATGTGTTTGATAACTTAGTATTAACTTATTAGTTCTAATTACTACCGTATAAAACTCTCATATGTTACAGTGCAAAATAAAAGTATGATATAGTATAAAGTTTTTATGTTCTGCAGTATTTTAGTTCCAATAATATTTGTAAACATTCTAATACATGACACGAAGGCTGTAATCTTTAACATATATAAAATGAAAATAAATTTCACGTGGTGCTCTTAGGATGCTTGAAACTCGAAACTCGAAACGTTTCATTGTTTTTTTTTAGCCGAAACCTTTTTTTTTCTTGTTTTTCAAAATGTTTTTTTACTGCCCGCAATATTTTTCCTCCAAAAAACATTTTTTTTTTTAACATGCTTAATACATTCATGTCGAATGTGTGCTTTTCAACTAGTGTATACTGATATCAAAACACAAGAAGCATATGCTATCTTAAGAAGTGCCAAAGCTAATAATTTAATTAGCTAATTGTTAGCAAACTACCACCACAGGGGGTAGCCTAATGGTTGGGAGGGGTGGAGTAAAGCTATGGCCTCTTGAATTTTATACTGGGAGGACAATTTTGAGAGAGGGGCACATGAGGTGTGAAATTACCAAAGAAAAAAAATTAAAAAAAAATTATTAGGTAACTACTACAAATTCAAAACGTCTGCAATGCATAGTACGACTTTGGTCCCACCCTTTTTCAGCAAAACTTTAACTTCTTTTTCCAGATATTTTCAAAATAACTGGACCCCATAGATCAATTTATTCTCATTTGTTTTATTTTAATTTATTTTTTGGAGAATAGAGCAACAGGGCATTACCGACACAAAAAAATAATTAATAAATTTATAATATTCTTAATTGATGTTCTATAAATTGGTATTCATGCCTTCATTTCTTCATCAAACCACTAATAAGACATTACCAAAGAAAAAAAGCATTAGAGCTATGGAATACTTGTCTTCTAAAAATGCTTTCAAATTCCTTCTCATATGTGTCCTCATCAATTCCTACACACACTCAACCTCAGCCGTTAGATCAACCAGATCATCATCATCATCACTACCAAAAACAAGCACAGATTTCATCAGAAGATCATGCAGAGAAACATCCTACCCAAGGCTTTGCATCAGCTCTCTCTCGATCCACGCGAACAAAATCCAAACAAGCCCTCAACTCTTGGCAAGCACAGCCCTCAACGTGACCCTCTCGTCGGCGAAAGCGACATCAAACATGATGCTGAAGCTCTCGTTGAGCCACGGCCTGAAGCCGAGGGAGGCTGCAGCCATGAAGGATTGCGTGGAGGAGCTGAGCGAGTCGGTCGACGAGCTCCGAACGTCGATCGGAGAAATGAGCAAGCTTAAGGGACGTAATGGGATTAAGCTCATGATAAACGACATTCAAACTTGGGTTAGTGCTGCCTTGACGGACGAGAGTACTTGCTCGGATGGGTTCGGAGGAAAAGCCATGGATGGGAAGTTGAAGAATGTGGTGAGACTCAGGATTGTGAACGTTGCCCAGTTGACTAGCAATGCTTTGGCCTTGATCAACAGATATGCCTTGATTACTGGTTAATTATATTCTAATTTGGGATCAATTGTATCTCAAAGTGTGGTTAATTTTTTTTTCTTTTTGTTTGGAATCGAAGTGTGTTTCATTAATTATGCTTTGTGAGTGATTATTAAGTAGATGGTGATAGGATCAGCATATGTTACTTGTGGTGGTGGTGGTAGGGAATCGGGTAATTAGGTGCGGATTTATGTAAAATTGCGTGTGCTATTTTCGAGTGATTATTTAACGAAATTTTTTAGATGGTGCGAATATCCAATGTTTGTGTAAGGATCGAGTAGTAGTAATATAAGTGATTTATTAAAAATTTTAATTGCAAATTTTACTTAGTATTTTTAGAATAATTCAAGTATATTTTATAAGTTTTAACTCTTGAATATATTTTAGAAAAAATCATTTTCATCCTTCCAAAAAAAAAAGGAAAATAAAAGTACAAGCTCCCATTCTCTTTCTCTAGCTTTTTCTCTCATTTTCAAGGGTTTCTCTCCTTCTTTATATACCACCTTTTGGACTAGAGAGCATTGCTCTTGTAATGATTAAGAAAATTCATTAATAAAATCTGATATTTAATTAGGTTTAATTAATGAATTTACCTTCAAAAATTGTGATAATATATAAATAAGCAGTATTAATCAAAAATTTCACAACGAACGTGGTGTAATATTGGATATTGTTAAAACAGATTTTATGAGTTTAAATACTCAAGAATTTGTAAATAATATCTATAAAATAAATTTTATATCATAATTAATTATAAAATTGTGATATAAATGGATGGGTAATTATAGTGTAAATAAGATATAGAGCCCACTAAACCCTAAACTAGTGCAAAAGGGGGCCCGATGCAGTATAAGTATACTGCTAAATGAAAACGTAGATATAAGAAATGTTATGTTTGGTCTCCAAAAATACACCAAAGGCAAGTAAGATATTTTATTCAGTCTAAGAATATGATTTGCACTAATTTTACCATGGTAGTATAAGAAAAATACTGTATGGTAAAAAATTATACAGTGTAAATTTTTGGGGCCCACCAAGTGGACACCCATTGAGATTCTATTAGGCCACCATGCCATGAAAGGTGGCCCAATCACACCAAGCCACCTTGAGTAAATCAAATGATTACTTAGTAAGTCACCTTAATGAGATAAGCATGAAATAAGTATTGAACCAAGCCAAATTTCTTCATTTTCTCTTCCCTTTACCATGGTGGCCATTGAAGCTCACTTTCAAAAATTTCTCAACCCCAAATCTTTGCAAAATTGGCCCCAATTGAGTTCAAGAAGCAAAGTTCAAAGGATTTTAGGAAATTTGAGGTAAAAACCTAAACTTTTCTTCAAGTTTTCCTAGGGTTTTTCTTGGGATAAGGGAGAAATTAATTCAAGGTATTTTTGTATGAAAAATGCCTACAAAAAAGGTTTCAAAGGAGCCCTTGAAAGGCTAAAAGCACAAAGTTTTCATTTGGGTAAGTTTGATTTCTTAAACTTAAAGTTTATGTGATTTTTGTTATTTCAAAAAGTATGTGGGTATTTAAGCAAAGTTTTGATTGAACTCTATGAGTATATGATTTATGGCAGGTTGGAATTGTGGAAATTAAGGATTGAGTGTGCAAAATGGTAGTTTATGCAAAATAGGATAATTTTGTAATTTTAATCCTAGTTTTGCAAAAATGAAGATTGGGCATGAAAATGGTTTAGACAAGGGTTGGAACTACCTTCATAGGGGTAGATATGCTGCTTTGAAATAGATTTTTACAAAAATGACCCAAGGACTAAATTGCAAGAAAAAGTTCTTTCTTGGTAGAATAAAAAATTACCCAAAAACACTGTTGTGCAGTGAGAATTTCAAAAAAGTTAAAACATAAAAATTGTAGATCTTGACAATACTGTTAAGCAGCATAGACAGTTCGTAGAAAATCGTGACCATTTGTGAGATATTAATTTTACAAAAATTTGTTAAAATTGAAAAGAATTTTAAAAGGGCAAAAACATCATTTTTCAAAAGGATTTTGGATATGGTACTTTGAGCAAAAATGATCCTTGTGAAAAAAGAAAAATTGTGGTTTAAAAAGATTAATTTTAATCTTAGGGCTAAAATAGTCAGAATTTTCAGATAAAGTGCAAAATTGTAAAGTTTCATTAAAATGGGGCATCGATGTAAAATAAGAGACCATTAGGGTACTATTTTAAAATTACTACGCAACTATTTCTGTTAAAATATCGAAGTCGAGCTCAGGAAGTTAATAGGCCCATTGAGGGCAAAATCATCATTTTGCCCAAGTAACTTGAACCGCTCCAAAATGTTTCAAAAAAGAAAAAAGGAATTATTAGAAAGATTTTCACCCTTCGTTAGAGACGATAGGATAGAATAATATAGGAATAAGAAAACTAAGATTATCAGGGTTGTGTATAGTTATACAATTCGATTTATTAACTAACAAACGTTTTGTTTTGAGACATAAAAGAAATAGTAAAATTTGGCTAATAGCTTTGTAATTGGCCAACAGGATCCTAGAAGTCTAGGAAAAAGGGAACTGAGGTTGACTTGCCTAACACTCGAACCAAGTAAGTACCCATCCTACCTATAGTATGAAATTATAGGTATAGAATGTGATATATGTATATGTATACCTGTGTGTATGCTATAATATGAATACCTATAAGTATATTAGTGTGTACTTGTGAGTATGCAAGATAAATACTTGTGTGTATATTATATTGTATACCTGTGTGTATATCAATGTGTACCTGTGAGTACATAAAGTAGGTATCTGTGTGTATTATATTATACAAGAGTATTTATATTTTGTGTACAACATGTGATTACAACTTCATGCATGGTATGATAATCATAATAATTAGACTGGTAAATATATAACCAGAATTAAGAAGAGTGTCATACCGACTCTTGACTTAAGAGGAGTTTAAGGATATAGTATGGTCTCGGTGTCACATAGACCTATATGTGCAATGATACGAACACTTGGGCCCTAGTTAAAGAAAAGACATAAAAAGAATAAATAATGTTCATAAGAAAGCACAATCGGATCATGCATTTTATTGAATGTGCATGTGGGCTGTGTTGGGACTTACTGGACATAAGCTTACTAAGTATTTTATGCTGTAGGTATTCCTACAAGAAGGTCAAAATAATTTTATTGATAAGCTAGCGGAGGGATGATTAGTGTGCAGCATAGGTATGGATGCCGCCATAGTTTTGTTTCCACTATAATATATATTATGTTATTTTGAAACGTATTTACATAAGACAAAACATCTCTCGAGAGTATCTGACAAACAGAATTGTAAGAGAAAGTGCTATATAAATATATGTATATATTGGTGTTTCAAAAAATGTTAAAATCTGTATGTGAAAAAAAAAATTTCCTAAGTTTTTGCCTATATGTAAGTAAGGAAAAAGGTTTATCACAACATGAAAAAGGCGGGTTGTGACAGTTGTCGCTCTAAATGGCTTTGGTCCTCCAGTCTTAGAGATGGCACTCGGGGCTTCATGACGACTCATCAGGGGGCTTCTCATCTCTATTTGGTGGTGTTTTCATGGTAGCTTCGACAATTTAAGGGGTAGCACTGCTAGTGTCATTTTATGCTGTGGGGGTTATCGTTGAGCTGGGTGGTGAGCTTCGTTGGTAGGATATGGTTCATCTTTTGTAGTGTGTGATTCTTTTTGGGTGTTTGTACTAGTGGAATTAGGGTTGGTCCTAGAGAGTAGAGTCGGTCTATCTAGGGGTGCCCTGCTATGGTGGAGGTGGTGGTTGCGTTTGGTCATAGCTCTCTTGCTCTAGTGTTGCTCTCCTCCCGTAGTGGGTTTGTCCTTAATATTTCTCGGCCTTTTTGGTGGTGCTGTAACTTGGGGTTTTTTGCCCTGTCATTGCTCTTATGTTATAATGTTGTGACTCTCATTCGGTAGGCATCTCCATTATTCTTAAGAGTCTTACAAAAGCGCATAATGTGGGCTCGTTTTGTGTTATGTTGAAGTACTCTAATTTTTTAAGCTTCGAGCATGCCACCTCCTAGTGTGTGCTCCTATATTTGCATCGGTACTTTCGGTCCCTATCGAGCGTTATGTCTTGTCTTTTAGGGTCAATAACATGGCTTGTAATGTTTATTGATGCAATGAAATCTCATTTTCCTTAAAAAAAAAAAAAAAATCTCTTGAATGTACTGATATGTCAAATTTCTCTACTTGCTAGTATTTTTAGAAACTATTTAATTATATCACAAGTTTTTTTAAATATATTGACCAGAAGTTTGAATAAATCAAAAATTAATTATTTTACTAGATATGTTTATATTTTTTTGGGTTTCCAGACTTCTAAATGTGGATTAAACTCTATTAAAATTTAGAAGTTTAGTTGATTGAGAAAAACAAGCAAAAGAGAAAAAGATATAAGTAGATCTACTAAGGTAAAAAGAGAGAAATAATTTAGAAAAATATAATTGTATTATAATTTTAGCTCAAGATTGTTTTTTTCATTAATGCCTTCTCTTTAAAAAAAAACTTATAATTCTATCTAAAGGCAAAGCCAAAAAAATTAGTAAGAGGGGCATAAGTCTGACTGAACTAATAGGGTGAGGAGCAGAATTGATTTTAAGAGGGCAAAATACAATTTCAGGAGGGAAGAAGAGGGAAGAGTATGTAATTTTAGGATAATAGAATATAATTTTAATAGAATTTTGCATACAAAATTATAAGAAAAAAAGTTCAAAAGGACAGCCGCCCACCCTCGTCTCTATGTAGCTTCGCCATGGCTCTACCATTGCTCATGGAATACAAAGAGTAGGGGTGTTCGTAAATGATTTGGTTTTTATGATGGTTTGATTTGTTTTTTTTTTTTTTACAAAAACTAAATTAAATCAAAATCACTCATAAGCGGTTTGGGCAATTTGAGCTAAAAGTTCAACATTTAAAATTTTAATACAAACCAAAAACCAATCTAAAAAGTCATAATAACACAAATTAAAATTTACCAACAGCCAAACTAAAGAGTACAACCAAATAATACAAAGCAACATAATTGAATTTTAAACTTGAATTAAAGCTTTCTAATACTTGGTTCTTTTGTTTTTTTCGATGTTGATGAGTAATACCTAATGTTATTTTAATATGATTAAAGGAAAACATAGTTATAGAGTATAGAAAGGTTAATTAAATAGAACTTCTTTTAATGAGCAATAATATATAGTAAAAATTATCATATAAACATATTTAAAAAATATGAAATTGTATGTAGGGTGGTTTAAGCGAACAGTTTAGGCAGGCAATTTGAGAAGTCCAAATTATTAACCATGCCATCCAAAATTATTTGTGTAAAAACCATTCAAACCGTCAAAAAATCACAAAAAAACAACAATTCGGTTTGCATTGGGTGGTTTGAACTGTTTGACGGATTTTTGGAACACCTATTTACGAGAGAGAGAGAGAGAGAGAGAATAGTCCAGTACTTTGATGCATTTCCTCATTCTGTCTGCATCAAAGTTGCAAAGACAGTCAAGTTCATGTAAACGGCCTAGCTAGTTGTCCGGCCCATCTCAATAAATGGAGAGCCCAATTATAATTTCATTTGGTCCAGTCCAACTCAAAAGTAAGATACGATCGTCATCTATAACTATGTATAGATGGCACAATCTTTCTATACTTTTGAAACCAACCAAAACGACCTAGTTTTGGTTGAATTTTTTTTTTTATTTCGTTATGTTCTTCCTTTCATTTTCTTTTCTTTTTAGTCCCTTTTTGGCTGAAATTTTGTTTTTAATATGGTGTTTTTAGCAAACTCAATTCCAACACAAACAATATAAAGCTATCATATGATACAGTGTAAAGTAAAAGTATGCTACAGCTTTTTTAGTTCTAATTCTCAATTCCAACTTACTTTTCAAACAACTTATAATTCTTTTGTTTTCTTTTTTCCTTCTTTTTTTAATTCTTCCCTCTTCCTTGCCTTTTCTTTTTCTTTCCTAATTGTCATACTAAATATTTTTTTCTCATATGCTTGTCCATATTAAGACCTATTTCCGGTCACCTTATCTAATACAAATTTTTTCAAACGTATTTTTTTTTTCAAATCTACTCTACTTAAATACTTTTTATAATACTAAAAAGAATGATAAATCAAGAAAAATCAATAAATTTAAAAGAACCATTCACATATTAAAAAAAAATAACTAAATATGTACGTGCATAGCACGTGCTCTCCAACTAATACATGAAGAAAATTGAAAAAAAAAAATATATAGAGAGATTATTTGAGGTGGTCAATTTTTTTATCACGTTTTTAAGACGTTATGAATTTGTGTTTAAAAAAAAAAATAGCCAATGGATGGTCAATCATCTTAAGTCAATCAGTATTTAACTGGCATCAATTACATCCTTATTATATTGGTAAATATTGAGCATCAAGTTAATCAGCCAGTAACCATTTTAGATTTCTCTAATTTAATAAAAATTTGGACACTTACTAATAACAATACTTTGAAAAGCCCTTTTTTTTTTTTTTTACATATCTCAAAAATTTAAGGAAACATATATATCTATGGTTTTACATCCCAAATGTGCCTCTCTTAGAATTATGCCCCCTCCTAACTAATTTGTTTTCAAGGGAAAAAGAATGTTCACGAAGAGATATAACTTAATTACTAGAGTGGCATTCCTCTAGATCTAACATACATGGAAACAAGACCAAACCAACCTATCTATATCCATCCATCGGCCAAATTTTGAAATTATTAACCCAAAATAACTCGTTTTATGTAATTAAAAACTACTTGGAAGATGAATACATTTATTTTAAGATTCCGCTTCCCCTTCAAAATCAATAGGCTCAGTCATTCCACTTAACTTACGAGTCTTTTAAAACATTTACCAAAAAAAAAAAAAAAAAAAACCTGCTTAAAGTCTCAATCCATTTATGTGATTGAAATATATTAATATATGCATATTCTTGTCCCGACTTAACACTATGCCCCTTGTTGCGTGATGCCTTTTTCATTCTTTCTTTATTATTATTATTTTTTTCTATAACTGTCTTTTTCTTTCTTCCATCGCCATCGTACTCGAGGTTTTTACATTCTTGCACAGTTGCATGAGTAGAAATTTTGGCCTTACTTTGTAAGAGATATTTTTTATTCCAAAAAAATCATATAGTTATACTAATTATAAAGGATATATAATAATTATAATTTGTACATCAAGTTGAATGATCTGCTGTAAATTAATTTACAGTGGAGTACTTCTATCAAACAAAATAATAATAATAATAATAATAAAGAGTGTTTCGCAAGTTAATTGAAATATATAATTCTAATTATGAAGCTCTCACACATGTTACATATAACGTATTGTAATGTGTAAAATTTTATACTATAGTATACTTTTATTTATATCTCCTTGTCTCAAGAGCCGGCACATGCATGTAACTATATATTACTGTTCTTCAATAGACAAAAACAGTTGGAAATCTTATGTACGTAACTGTCAAAAAAACAAGAATTGACACTTAATCGTTCTTTTATTAGGGACGTAGAGTAAAAGGAAACAAGGGCTTTCTCTTTCTCAATCTCTCTCTCTCTCTCTCTTTTCACATTACGGATTTTTTCTACATGATTTTACTTATGCTTTGTTTGAAAGGGATAGGGCACATGCGATTTAAAAGTGTGCTGGACTTCTTTTGAAGAAGAAACAGACGTACGTCCCATCAATATTAATTTAATTGGTTCATGCTTTTTTTTTTTTTTTTTTTTTTTTTAAATTCTCTCGTTGGTTTGAGTCGAAAAATAGTATCGAAACAGAATAGTGGACATGGCTAAACCCGGCAGCTTTTATTTATTGCATGTACGCCATTATTCATTGGATCTCATTAACTATTCCCAACGTCATGTACACAATAATATCCTACCTATATTATTTGTGTTTGACATGAACACAAACAATGTTAAACAACACTCTCTTGAGCCCTTTTAAAAAAAAAAAAAAAAAAAGAGTTTAAGGCAGTATAAATATCTCTTTTATATGTCTAGCTAGAATATCTCCAGTGGACGGGTCACAATCTAATTTATGGGCCATATATATAATATCGATTTGGTTTCTGATGTGTGTACTAAGATCTGTAATTCTCACGTCCCTGTCGTAACAGGAGTTCTCTATTACAACGGAGTGGGATCGACAAGTGTCAACTTGCATTACTTAAAGTTAGGTTAGAAACCCAAAATTAAGTAACTAATTTGCACGCATGAATTATGGGTCAAGTTGCGTACCCCAAATTGATCAAATTGTCTTCTTAACATGGACACATGGACACAAACAATGTTAATGGGGACGTCAAAGTTTCTCGTCCATTCATTGGAGTTTGAGAGGATATATATGGAGCTATTCTATTCCGCTCGACAGACAGTAGCCTGGCCCTCTCACACAGGTGGCCCCACCGGGTGGGTCTCATGTGAGTCCCATCCGGTGGGGCCAACCTTGTAAGAGGGCATCGTCATGCGACCCACCTTGTAAGGGGGCAACTTTTTTGGAATATTTTAACACATCTTTTGAGGCATGAGAACGAAAATGTTTCTTAATAGTGTTTAATTAGCAAATGCTTTGAAACCATCGAAATTGAAAAAAAAAAAGAAGGAAAAATAGTAGTTGGTTTTGTGAAGGAAATGAAAAATGGTTTATAATTGTTTTCTCAATTCCATTTTCATTTTCTATAACTTGATACACGTTTTCAAAAATAGATCCAAACAGTTTTATTTTTCTCTTATGCCTAAAACAATCTCTCAAAAAATAACCAAAAACACAATTTCAGAAGCAGTCTCAAAATCATTCCCCAAAAACTTTCATTTCCATTTCCACATTTTAAAAACAACACCAAACAAGTGTGATCATTATTTTTTGTTGGAGGGATTTGAATTTAGAATTTCCAATATTGAAACTTTGTCTAGAATTACTATAAAATTATGCTTGTTGTAAGAATTGATCGACTAAATATTCAAAGTCCTTGCAGGGAAGGAACATATTACTCCTCTATTTACGTGATCATGACCTGTGAAACTACTCCTACAAAAGAAAGAAAAAAAAAAAGAGCCTAAGAAAATAATGAAAACCAAAAGCTAAGCGATTTAGATTTGACATCACAAAGGGATGGAGTATCTTCATTAGATTTGGTGATTTCAATTATCTCCTTTTCATAAATAGTCTTTCAATAATTGGAGCCGTATATTTTGAAGCCGTTTTTGAGATTCGTTGGTTAATCTTGATTTTAACGACAATTTCTAATCGGAGTACTCACAAAAGTTAATATTGTTGGGATTACTAGATTCAAGGACTTAAGAAAGCTTCTATATAATACAAGTATGGATCTATAAGTAACTAAATATCACACTTTTATACCGATAAATATTCAGAAAAAATAGAACTAATTTGCTTAATAAAATCATTTTCATGCATTATTGTTTTTGTTAATAATATTATAATATTGATCTCGATTCACCTTACCTCCTTTATTAGGATGGTGAAGCCACGGAGGAGACGTGCACGTACTTTTGGCGCCACCTTCACCACGCCCGCCATGTCCCATGCTTCCCTATGGTTAACTAGTGGCAAGGGCAGAACCAGAAAACATAATCCCAGTCTAATTGAACTAAGAATGTGTGATAAATTAAAATATATATATATAATTTTAGAGGGAGCAAAAAGCAATTCCATGAAGAGTGAAATATTGTCTTTTTTTTTTTTTTTTTTTGAAGGAGGGGGGAGAATACAATTTTAAAGGAGTAGAAACACAAGTTTTATAAAATTTTATATATAAAATTAAAAAAACCAATAAAAGTTCAAGGAGAACGGCAACCTACTCTCGTCTATAGGTGGCTACAACTCTATTTGTGGCAATTACTGCTATGTACTCTACCCAAAAAAATGCCACTACTATACATACAGTCAAAACGTTAAGGCCAAAATTACACATTAATTTTGTCCCCTCTGTACTTATTTTACCGTTTGAACATATATCCTTCTAGTAAATTTTATTTTAGCCTGAATTTACAGAAAAATTTTTTGGGAACATAATTGTTTCAACCAATAATTGAACAATTATTAGAGTATGGGTGGTTGCAAAAAAAGAATGTTCAAGTAGTGGAAGCGCATAGGATAGATATACTAGAAAGCTGTTCAATTAGGATTCGCCATTATTCTTGTTAAGATAAGAACACCCGTGTACAAATATTCATATAATTCAAATTGGACCCCACTTCCTCATAATCTGTGGACCCCACTGATTTTTCATCATTTAGAACCCCAAGGATGACGCAAACATAATATTTTTTTAATATTCTTTTGTCCTCTATAAATTGGTACCCCCCTTCTCCTTCTAATATCATCACTCCCACTAGCTCCTAATTGAGATAATAGAGAAAGAGAGAGAGAGAGAGAGAGATGGAATCCTCATCGTTTAGACACTTGGTCACATTTCTTCTCATAATCACTTCTCACCTCATGTGCTCAATTTCAGCTTCTAGAGACCCCGAATCCAAAACCAACACCGAGTTCATTAGAACATCTTGCTCCTCAACAACCTATCCAGAACTCTGCTTTAGCTCTCTCTCAAGCCACGCAAGCACAATCCAATCAAGCCCTCAACTTCTTGCCAGCACCGCCCTCAGCGTGACCCTTTCCTCGGCCAAAACGACGTCGGCCGCGATGTCGAAGCTGTCGTTGAGCCAGGGCCTAAAGCCGCGAGAGGTTGAAGCCATGAAGGACTGCATTGAGGAGCTGAAGGACTCGGTGGATGAGCTCAAAAGTTCCATGGGAGAGATGAGTCAACTCGTTAAGAGCAAAGCCAATTTCAAGCTCTTGATAAACGACATACAAACTTGGGTTAGTGCTGCCTTGACGGATGATAACACATGTACGGACGGGTTTGAAGAGAAATCAATGAATGGGAATTTGAAGATTGCTGTGAGGGAGCAGATTGTGAATGTTGCTCGATTGACTAGCAATGCCTTGGCTTTGATCAATAAATACGCCTTGATTCATGGTTAATTTTTCTTTTTCTTTTTACTTTTTTTTTACTTTTTGATCCGTCTCAAAATCTAGTGTGGTTAAATATTATTGCTCTTTGTGTGATTAATGTTTAGAGTTCTGAGTGAAAGTGATGCGTTTATGATAATTACCCTTGATCGATATTTATACATGTCATTGTGGTATGTTGTCACGTACAAAGTGTGTGACTCTTTAGTTAATTAAGAAGTAAATATACTTGGAAATGCGTTTCTAGAATATATTTTATACTAAATCTTCGCTTTATTATTATTATTTTTTAAATTTTTTCCTTCCATCAAATGTTAAGCGGTTAAGCCACAATAAAATTGATGATTTAGTCATATATGTGCATGTATAGGAATCTATTGACACTTTTAAGGTTTGAGCTGACTATGATATGTTTTTTTTTTTAAATGAAAACTTAATTAACATAAGAAAAATTACAAACTTAGGTGTATATGACTATCTATTCAAGGAGAATTTGGCCATAGCCATTGACTGGATCAACCAATAAGGATGAATAAATTTAGTAAAGAGAAATTTTGAATAACGAAATTCAAAAAAGAAAGACTTGCTTGACGTATAAACCAAAGTTTGACCAAGTTTATTATAAAATATCACAGAAGTCGATGAATTAAATCAGTCAACCAAAATAAAACCCTTTAATCACGGTATATATGACACGACCTAAAATAATTAAGATCTAATCAGACATCTATACATGCTTCATTAATTACAATCAGGTGTGACAAATAAACTAAAATAGAAAATAGAGACATCACCTTGTTATTACATCAGTTGCTTTTCTCTCAATGTATTATCAGTTTTTCTTTTCTCTTTTCCCAAAAAACTAAGGTATCATATTGTGTGTGCATGAAATGATAATTTTTGAGAAAAGACAGAAGAAAACTAATAATATATTGAGAGGAAACCGACAAGCAAGTCGTGTGTACTCATTTAATGCAAGAAAAAGCAGGTAGGTACAGTGTATGCATGAAACAAATTCATTGACAAGAAAAGAATAAGAACTTTTTTTTTTTTTTTTTTGGTGTATTGGTGGGGTCTTAAAGAAAGAAAAGAAATAACAAACAAATAGAGAAGGCAATGGAACTGGTACTTTTTGCTTATAATTTAAAATATCTGTGATCTTTATTATTTAATTTTTTTGAGGGAAAATCCGTGAACTTGAGGACTGAATTCTCTATAAAATTCTTACGAAAGATCTAATATCCCTAGCTAGACATGTTCTTATATTATAACTGGGCGAACGTTACATGTGGATGATTCGCATCATTGAATGCAATTGATATTAACTTATATCGTTCCCTTTTTTTTTTTTTCCTCCGGAAAGAAGCACATATATAGTTTCCGACTATGATTTATTTAGTTTTATAATTCTTCTACTTGGAGGTTAGTCTTGTATATTGGTTTCAAAATCACTACAGTTAATTATCAATCAATGCTCCAGATGGGACAAAACTAGTGGATGTTGAAAGAACAAAATCTTGAAACAAATAAATGAAATAAAAATAGACGAATTTGTTACTTCGTGCTCTTTTGAAAAATTGACAATTAATCTTGATATTTTGAGGACAAAAAAAAAAAAAAATTTAGAGAAGAAAAAGTCATCCTACCAGTTTAGAGCTCATAGTAAGAAGGATTTTAAAAGTAGAAAATAGATTATTTTTCCATGTAAATTGTTTTTTTTATGTTTTATTCTTATTTTTGTTTTTTTTATTATTCTTATAGATTTCTTTTGTATTAGTTTTTTTAAGACCAAACTAAGACTTCTCTTCTTTCTTTTCAATAAAGAGTATACTTTTTTATAATTAAAAAAAATCCCGCCATATGACATGATATAAATTGGAAGACAGACGGAAAAACACCCACCAATTGAATAGAGTGGACCACAGAAGACAACAGAAAGCTAAATAACAACATGCATGCTGGTTTTCCTAAAATTAATTTCTAAAGCTATACATGTCACTACTCAGAAGTTTTGCTCCTTTTTTTCAAGTTCATCACAGAAATAATTTCTCAGACATTGTTCTAGATTAAAAAAAAATATCAAACATGCATTTGATATTGCGTTACACTTACAAATTAATAACCAATGAGAATTTTGAAAAAAAACAAACAAACAAACAAACGTGAAATTCTATAAATGGGAAAGGATAAGAGGAAGGTCTAGACGTAAATAAAGCAAAGTGTCCCCAATTTCTCGTTCATTGAAGTCTAATAGATATCAAGGTTCCAATGAATACTTCCACTTCCTCTGTATTAATGGACCGAACCAAGCTATAATGGCTAACACTTATGGTTGCATAGAACTCCATTCTTCTTAATTGTCACATGGGAGCGGGTCCTTTGCAAAACCGATTGAGACCTGTTTTTGTGGGATCAACATTTGTGTGGGGACAAGATATGATCATATCAGAGCCTATATATTTATGAAATATGATAACTTCTATATTTGCCTCACCCAGCCTATATCACTTAATTTGGCTTCGTTTAACTACGTCCTTCTAACTATATAACTCAACTGTTACAGCGTAAAGTAAAAGTAAGCTATAGTATAAAGCTCTCACATGCTACAAAAAATTCGTTTTAATTTTTAGTTATAACTGTGTTGTCAAATACACTCTTATGTGTTACTTTACCCAATTTTTAAAATACACCACCATTCCATCCTCATAAAATTTATTTCCTTTACAAGTAACCCTCTTTCATCTAATTCAATTAGTTTTGGGTATTTTTTGAGCTGATTATTTTCATTTTTATCCCTTGAATTAGATCACTTTTGTAACTTTATCACCTGATTTCAAAAAGGCGTCACTCCGTCTTCTCAAAATTTATTAGCAAGTAACCTCTTTCTGTTTATCAACTATTTGATTCGTTCCCTTTACAACGCCACGATTTTTTCCCCCCCAACAATTCCACTTGTTTTGAGCATCTTTCGTTGACATGGCCTCTCAATTAAAGGCGGTCGGGAAAAAAAAAACAGTAACGAACACTTCCCCTTCATAAGTGACATTTTTAGATCCAAAAACTCATTTTTTCCCCTCCATAACTCTCTTGCCTCGATTGTATCCTGTTAAAAGCAGAAGCTTATTGAGGTCTCTTTTCTTCACACAAAAGGCGGCAGATTTTCCAGCTTCAAACATTCTTTCCTTCGTATTTGGTTTGGATTCGCCTGTTGCAAAAAATTATTTATAGAAGACGTTGTGAGTATTTGCAACGGATTGAGGCGTGGAGGTCCTCCAAAGTTGGAAGAAAATTAGCATTTATTTTATTTGTTAAGCCGATTAAAATTGGTGTCAACTGAAATAAATAACATAATTCAAGAACAAAACATAAAAATAATCCGCATAAATGGCCAAAAATTAAAGGAATTTGACCGGTGGGTGTTGTTGAAGCAATAAATAAATTGTTTATCAGTAAATATGCCATTTGCTTTAACCGTTTCAAAAACAAAAAAAATGTTATTTGTCTTTCTATCACTAACATTTATTATGGTTTTGCACATGTTAATAGTTTTAAAAATAAACTTGCAAATGTCCCACATCAAACCAAAAGTAAGATTCCCATCCCCTACAGCCTTATATAAAGAACAACTAATTTACATAAAGTTTCACACCATATTAAAGCCTTAAATAGGCATAGTATAGACAAGCTTTTAAGATAAGGAGATAATATATGCTAAGAAACACCATGATCATGCATTGGTGAAAGAGTAGGTGCATCTTTGTCACGGCTGACGAACATTAATTGATGAATAATTTTTCAGTTTTAATAGTATTTATTGTGGTTTTACATTGTAAAAATCATATAACAAAAAAAAAAAATAATAAGAATCTTTTCTTCTTATCACTCTATGTGTTAGTTTTACGCTCACTTTCATACCTTACCAAAATCTCAAATATGCTTTTATGGCATGAAACTGATTTCAAGCAAACGATAAGTTGCAAATTAAGTGTTTCCATCAATAAATGTCAATTCTTAATTTTTTTCCTCTCATCTAGGTTGCATGACTAGTTGTTAACAAGAAATACAAAAACCTAGTTGGTAACAAGAAATACAAAACCGCGATGATGAGGAGGCATGAAAGAAAAAAGAGAGAATTACAAGGCTGTTTGGTAAAATTTTCTAACAAAAAATTTTGTTGTTAAAATGTAAAACTTTCACATAATATAGTTTTTAATTCAAAAGTATTATTTTCATTACATTTCCCAAACACCCTATATATGTTATGCCACATTTTTTTTAAATGTGTTCATTCACACCAAATTTAAAAAAATTATGCCACGCTACTAACCATATTACACGTTTAAGTTGTACTACTCTTAATTAAATGTAATTTATAAAAAATAAGTTTCAATAGAAGGTATTTATAAAAATCCCTAGAAAAGTGAACTTTACAAAATTTTAAAGTCTAATTTGATGTATTGGACTTCGTCCAGCAATTATATGCTCCATACATGATAAAAAAGTTAAAAATTTGATGTCTCAATGATAAAATACTAAAATTGTAACTTATTATAAGTTCAAGTAGCTAAGAGTTTTGCGCAAAACGGAGTTGTTATAGGATTAAGTGAGATGACAACTATTTTTCAAGGATTAAATTTAAAATTAACCCTTATTCTTAAGATAATATTTATTAGGTACCTCGTGCTTGAAAGAAAATGCTTCCCAAATACCTTGAGATTATTTTTTGCTAAAATTTGCCATAAAGTCTCGTTTTCCAAACATGTATATGCTTCATTTGCTAAATTTTGACACATTATTTACTTTTTCCAAAAAGAACAAAGTATTTTTTGGCCCCATTAACTAAAAAGCTAAAAAGACCTCACTTTTTTCGAACTAATAAATAGCTCATTTTGTGCGATTATATAAAATAAGAATTTGACAACTTTTCGCAAAAGTTAATCATAACAACAAGACATGTGAATTAACATAACTAGATTAGTGTTTACGAGACAAAATTGCTGCATATTAAGTCTACCGACAATCTATCAAGGATTCAACCAACTCAACATTAACTACCATTGTTCAATTCTTTTAGAGTAATCCATTGCTCAATTTTTATTTTTATAGCCATACAAATTTTATTTTGAATTTTTTAATCTCCATGAGATGTCAATCTACACAGAAAATAGAATTTACAATCTAACATTCCATGACAATTAATCCGACAACATCACAAAAACACCTATATATCGTATAATAATTATTATTATTTTTATCCTGAACTTTGTGCGAGAGATTCAAACTTTAGACCTAAATCATTAAAGGCAAGTCTGAATTGGCCGCTAAACCAAGCTTGCAATTGCAAAACATATATATAAAATTAATGAATTTCTAGCCCAAACCCTAAACCAAACCTTGAATATTCTTAGCTAGAAGTAACCTTGCGTTTCCGCTGATCAGAACTTCAACTTTTATTACTAATGTAAGGGTCCGCGGTTACGTCTGAAAGTTTTTGTTTAGGGCCATTTCTCGAAGGCCTTGGCTACTGTATTTGTCATTGATTTCGATCTCCACCACAGTATTGCACAACACATCCAACCGCTACCATGTGACATTGGATCTGGAGGCTTGCTTTATGATCAACACCCTACTTTACCAAACATAACAACCTCAGTTTTCCCAATATGGAGAGGAAGTACTAGTTTGTTATGATCATGATCATGACCTATCCATCGCTTACAGCACAAGTACCATTGCTTATAGCACAAGTACCATTTATTATCTCGAGCAAGGCGGAGCTAGAACCAAGATTGGGTGGCAAAATACTAAAGTGTTTAGAAGAACGGTTGAAATTGAAAATATTGGTTTAAAAACTATAACATGTAAGAACTTTATATTGTAGTAACTTTTTACTTTTGACTGTAGCTGTTAAAAGCTTTACACTATTTGTTGGTTAAAACCAACCAAACAAGGGCTACTGAGTATATGATGGTGAATGTCCATGAAAAAGATGGACAGCGGCAACCCATGTGCATGGAAAATCTCACAAGTCTTTAAATTAGTACCAACTCAAAATTGCACTATGGGAAGATAATTGCTACAGGGAGTTCTCACTTGGTGTGGCCTCAATTGGTTTGCTTCAGAATGACATAGTCAGAAACTTGGAAATCTCTGTTGGGTTACAAAATCCAAAGCACAAAAAGAACCCAAAGAAACCATTCAAAGAAAAAAAAAATCTTAGCCAAAAATAAACATAAAAATTATGAGGCCTTTTTGGGAGGAGACATGTTTCTTATAAGAGAAATTACTGTGCTGACCGTAAATATTTGAATCAGAAACCCTGTAAACAGTAACATGACTATTAATTTGTATCCAAATGTGTTCTTATCACTTGTCCACATACAGAAATTAAGAGCAATTAGCATAAGAATCATAGACTCACCAACTAGAATGCGAGAGACCTCGAGAAGTTCAAACTTTCTCGCTTGCCAGTTACTTGGAGCTTTGATATCCTAATCAGAAATTAGGAACAAATAATTAGTAAGCTTCAATAGCAAGAAAAGTAAAGGCAATCTGCTTCTCCAAGAATAAAAGGGGTGGAAGCGATTTTAGCTTCAAATCTACCACCACTTAGAATCCAATTAGCTCTCTTTTTAGGCTCTCAAAAAGTTGGGCATACTCAGGTGGGTCTTTTCGAGTTACAAGCTTAAATTACGAGCTAAAGCAGGGTATTATTCTACGTTGCCAAGCCTATGCAGCTTTGCCTAGTCTTTTACTGAGTTCATATCGTCACTATAAAAGCTTATTGTTTTCTTTTTCCACTTTCTAAATATTTTTCCATTTTCTTAAAGAGTTTAATAGACATTCTTACAATGATAATGAACAATATGAAAAAGAAGATGAACGCCTTACCTCTAATGTAAGATTGGACTTAGCAACACAAGCGATGGAGAGAAATAGTGCAATCGATGATCCGACCAAATAAAGTTTCAACACACTTGCTCGACTATGCCTTCGACCTTTAACACAACAATGATGAAAAAAACAATGTACTATTATTAAAGCAAATAAACGAAAGCTAAATTGAAGAGAACAAAAGGTACGGAATCGAATGGAGACCTGATTCCCCAAGAACGAGAGAAACAAAACCAACAACAAAAGACGAGATAGCAACCCTATCGGGTCCTTCCTTCCATGATGTCCATAGAATTGTGCACAACACTCCTATGATTTGGATGATACCCTGCAGTTATAAGTGAAAACTCTTTAGCGGGGAGAAGACTCCACATAAACCACTTGATGGATTCCATTGACAATGAAACTATGATGAAGATTTATGGTTCAATGCAACAGTTGGACTTATCTATCTACTAACAAATACGGGTCTCACTAAACCTCGATAAGAGCTATCCACGGTAGTATTAATAAAAAATAAAAAATAAAAAATAAAAAATAAAAACTTACTATATACTTGTTTCTTTGTCATTGAAATATCCCTTCCTTTCCATCCAAAAAAAAAAAAAAAAAAATCCCTTCCTTATTGACAAAAATTAATGGAATTTACGCTCAAATATAATATAATTAGAAGTAAATCAATTAGGTGAAACTAGTGCTTTAAGAATTCTCACAAATATCCACACAAAATATTTATATATATATATATATATATCCCAGAGATAAATCGCACAATTGGAGTTGATGGCGGCAAGTAACTACGTGCAATATTTAGCCAACAAAAGTCAACCATTTGGAGCAATTTAGTAGCAAGATCAAAAATTTGCCCTAGAACCGAACAATTACAAATCCAGAAACCCAAAAAAAAAAAAAAAAAAAAAAAATCTAAAGCAAGCAACTTTGACACACCTGAACGATAATTAGCCCGTGGAGGCGGGATTTTCCTTTGGCGACTCTCTGATACCCTAAAATTCAAAAGAACAGAAATTGAGATTAAAAGAAAGAAAACCCAATTACAAAAATTCAAGAACTTTAATATCCACACTCGTTGATAAAGGAGAAAACTGAGATGAAATAAAGGGGTTTTGGTTTTATGATCTTAAATGGAGATTGAACGACGTAGGAGATGAAACTCACGAGAGTCGATGACCATGCGGTAAAAGAAATCCGAACCGTCCGTTCCCGAAGGCCTCCGCTGCTGCATCTTCTTCTTTCCCTCAAACTATTGCTGATTGACAAGGGTGGGTTTCGATTGAAAAACCTCCGAAGTTTTGCGAGAGCTTCCAAATTCTAGATCAATACACGAATAAATCTATAATTTAAAACTACTTTTCTATCGCCTAAACGACAGTTCGTTTTTTGAAAGGGACATGTCGCTTAATCTACTTGAAAAAACGACATAATTTTTACAAAATTTTCGCGTCTTTTGATCTGACCACGTGTCGTTCTTTTGAAGGACAACAAAGTTTGAAGAAACACTGGTTGTTCGATTTGAAAACGACAATGAAATTTTACAGCTTTTTTTAAAACAGAATTTTATAAGATAAACTGTATTTCGTTGATGTATTCAACAATAGTACAACTTACATTGAAGCAAATTGTCGATTTGCGGACATGGGAAAACTTTAATAAGCAACTACAAGGAGCATCAAATATAAACAACGGGGGAAATTTAAAACGACATGTTTTTAACAAAAGATTTCGAACTGCAACATGTTTTTCTTTTTGTGTTCGCTATGCGGCTTCAACTAAACAACGACAAACTTTAAAGAAACAACATGCCGTTTGTTTTAAAACGACAACAAAAACTTTAAGGTAAACGACACGTCGTTGATGATTAAACTACAACACTTTACGTCAATTCGACATGTCGTTTTGTGCATTTCTTTTCGTACATTTCAATATATCAATAAAAAAAAATGGTTGAAGTCAATTCCATTATGTCAAAAAAAAAAAAGAAAAAAGAAGCTATTTGGTTAGAATGGATGTGATTTGAAGTAGGCCACAACGCCCACAAGAGGTGCATTGATGTAAGTGATGCGCTCAGATCGTACAAAATCAGATCGAGAATCAGAGTAACAATCCTTGATATGTGGTCCTCCAACAACAGCTCCAATTAGCAAATTGTGATTGGAATTATTGCTATAGAAGTAAGAGGTTCCTTCATTGCATTTTATGCATGCTTTGTATTGATCTATTGAGGGTAGAGATGAGCCACAGTGATGTATTCTCTCAGGAAGGTTTTTCCCATACCCCACCATATATGACATTTTCAATGGGTTTGATCTTAGTATGTAATCCACCTGCATCAATCAAACTCAATATTGATAATCATAGCTTATCAGCCTCCAATTTTAGTATATTCAAAAACACGTCTTTAAACTAAAAAGTTTTAGTTCAAACTAGTTTCATTGAAGTGTTTTTTTCTTTACAAAATTTGAATTGATATAATGTTTTCAATTCAAATTTTTAATTTGAATCATGTTTCTAAAACCTATACTAATCACCTGACTTCTTGCAACTTGAATAAGCCTAGCTGGAGCGGCCACAACATTGTCACAGTAGACCACTCTGTTGGACTGATTCAAATAGCGAGAAGATACAAGTAGGATAAATTACAAGGCTGTTGCATGCTGCATGTTTCTTCCACCCGGTTTAAATAAAAGCCCACCTGTTGATTCAATTTAAAGGATGACATTTGTTACAATAAAAAATTAAAGAATAAAAAGGCCAACACAAGAAACTTATCTTGGGATATGATTTCATGTTCTGAGTTTAGAAGTTACATGTAAAGGCCGGTTTAGAATGTAGTTCGAACTTGAACTAAAATACGTTTGAAATTTTAATTTTTCGCAATGTTGGTTTTAATCAATTTATGTTTTGAGCTATGTTTCCGAACACCATTTAACATTCATCATAAGTGCTCGTTAGTTTTTGTGATATTGTATATATTACGTTAAAATCAAAAGGAAAAAGTTATTACCTGGTGAGTATGACACTGATTTAGTTGGTGATTCGGCGAGATGGAACACCTGAGCTTGTCGGCATTGGAAACGAAGGAAGAAGTAGAGTTGCTAGACAAGGCAAACTGCTAGCATAACAAGTTAGTATTGGATTAGTAAATCCTTATCTTCCTCCTACTCCTTCATTAAAATAAAGGCATACGTTTACACAACAAGAAATTAGATTTTTTGTCGTAACAGTTTTTAGCAAAATTTTTAGTCATAATATTTTGTTGTGACTAATGTACATTTAATCACAACTTTTAGTTCAATTCTTTTTGTGACTAAAACGTTTAGTCATTGGTTTTTAGCCACGAAAATATTCATGACATGACAAACTTTTAGCCACATAGTTTTCAGTCATGAAAACATCAAAAACAGAAAACCTTGGAGCTAAAGGTTTTTATTGTGACTTTGCTAAAAATTATTGTGACTAAAAGTTTAGTTTTTTGTAGTGTTACACTCTACTTCTTGAAAACAAGTAAGAAAATAAGCTAGCAAGGGTTTAATTACGTTGGAAATAAGTACGTTTACACCTGCATGCTTTGAATCCCATCCAAACTCGGCAAAGCTACCACCAGCTGGCGAGACACCTTCTGCATTTTCCACAACAATATGGTCCAAATAGTGTTTGTTGCTCATGACATAATTCCAATAGTATGAATCCTTTGTTGTTCAATTGTTGCCTTGAACAACCATGCTGCTCCCCAAAGCAATTCGTCCTATATACAAATTAAAAATATTTATAGGATCTTGAAACACAATCAAAACAGGAGATTGTTGAGTATATGATATACATATATAAACAGTGCTCGACAAAAAGTCAAGATGCTAATCAAATTTTTGTAAGAATATAATAAATTATTCACTAATGTTGGGATTATTTGGTTAGAGAGAGAAATATACAGTCTGAAAAACGCGAGATATATGCTTTCTCTTTCAATTTTTTTTATTATATATAATGAGATTTTGTAGCAGTTGTGAACTATTATAAATTTATACATTCTTGTTTGACTTTTTTCTGTAATAATTTATTTCATTGGGTATAACAGATAAGAGCATCAACGCATGTCTTCTACCACCACTTGACATTGAAATATGCGTACCTGGTAGCCATTGAAATTACAACAAAATGGGCACACCCAGGATCCAAGACTGTCATTGTACGATCCCCTGTACTTATCTGCAAAATCAAAAACCTAATCCAAGCAACAAAATCAAATCTCTACACCAACCAAGTTTCCATAACATCATAACATAACATATGATGTATGTGCCAATAAGACATGCTATATTCTTTACAGACCATTCTGGCCCTCTTCAGAAGCCTGTCGTAGTATCCGCTATCAATGGACCTAAATGCCATGGACGAAGCTGCAAGAGCCGCCGCTATCTCGGCGGAAACCTCCGAGCCAGGGGACTGTTTGCTGACCGCATAGACGGTTCTTGACGTATCCATGTCCTCGGGCCTCTCCCAGCAAGCGTGGTCGCCGTAAGGCTCGCCAACTTGGGCAAGCACGAAGCCAGGGACGCTCGTCGCGTTGAGAAAGTAGTTGGTGGCCCATCGGATGGCGTCGAATGCGTGGGGGAGGTCGGAGTCCATGGACTTGGCAAACGCTATGACGCTCCAAGCCAGCATAGTCGAGGAGAAGGCCATTGGAAAGTTGAACTTTACGTTGTCTCTCGCGTTATAGTAACCACCTGCCAAATCAACCTGCAAGGATATAAGACCCAATAATTAATATCATTCGTTAAAAAAATTTCAAGAATTCAATTAATGAGTATTATCATTTAAAAAAAATAATGAGTACTATCATTTATGCGTATATCATTTATGTGGTAGCAACATCGACAACGACAATATTTGTATATAGTCACAGAGTTACCTTAGCCAAAAACTACGCCTATTTCATTTTTAGGAAAAAAAATAGATAGGGAATTTGAATTCTATTCTTGAAGAAGGAGAGTGAGGTGTAGATTATCTTCTTTCTAGTGGTTATAGATGAAGATGTCAATTTACATCAGGTCAAACGGATCAGTTCAGGGATTGTCTTTTTGACTCAAGACTCAGCCCAACTAGACTTTTTGGGTTTGATCCTCTTCAAGAACCGATGAAAGCTTTTGGGAGGGGTTGGGTGGAAGATTTATGCCCAAAATTAAAATTAGGGCTTCTTTTAAAAAGAAATAATAAAATTCTTGAAAATTGTAACAAATAACATTTTTTAAAAACTAGCTGTAGTAAATAGGAGGTTTTAATAATATTTATAGGAAATAGTTAATTTATAATGTAAATAATCTATTTACCCTAATATTTATAATATAAATAATTCTAATTTACCTTATAAATAAATCTAAGGTGCAACTAATTAATTAACCACTTTTTATTGATAGTGTAAATAATTCTTATTTACACAACAAATAAATTATTCATATGATAAATCTACTATTTACTATAAAAATTTTCAAAGCCTGCTATTTATTTCAAAAAGTTTTAAAATTTTGTTGTTTCCCTTATTCTCCTTAAAATTCTCTTGAAAAAATATGGGCCTATCAGGCCTCTCTTTTCCATTAACTTGGTTGGCCCGTACAATTTTTTATTAAGAAAATTACATATTATGCCATACTTTTAAAAGTTGTATTTATTTATGATATGCTTAGAAAAGTTTATGCTACATTTCATTTATTTTACATAGTAAGTTGTGTCACAAATAAGCACGCGTGGCATTTAAAAAAAATAAATCTTGAAAGATGACTTTTATAAAAATTCCCCTTTCTTCTTTTGGTCCGTATGTGTTGGACCTGGTCGGGCATCATGAATGGACTAGTTATAGCCTAGTAGTAATAGGATCAACTGAAGAAATACTATTTTATGGTATTATTTTTTAATTTTATCACTTTTATGAGAAAGTTTGAAAAATATTACTTTCAATGAATATAAAGACGTTATTGTTCTCAAGTATCTTGAGTTAAGGTTAGGCAAATTCATGTTATTTAAGAGTATTTTGGTCTTTTTAACTGAAAAAAGTAGTATAGATGAAAAGGAAAAAAGGATAGTGGTAGAACAATAATAGTAGTATTAAAAAAAGGTATAATACCTAATTATCTCATCAATAATACCAGCATACGTATCGAATTCTCTCACCCGAGTTCCCAAAAAAAGGTCTAAAACAAGCGGAAGAAAATTAAGACCCACAAGAAAGAAGAAAATTAAAACATGACAAGGAAAAAGAGCGAGAAGAAAATTAATACAAGCGACCGTTGAGGTATTGGATGGGATTTACAACATAAGACGCATTGTAACACGTCTCATACAATTTTCATAAGGACAGCGAAAATAACTAACCAATCACGCGACCTTCCCATTAAGGCTCCATTAGCAATGAAGTCGTGGCCAAAAAATCTATTATTTTAAGTCATACGAAAAGCCACTAATCAAGGCCTTACAACGAAACCCATGTGTACGTTCAGAATTCAAATGATTAACAAGGGACAAAACCGTCGTCCTCTAGTTATTACCAAAATAAAAGAGTACTATAAAAGAAAACAACAAAAACCCAACACAACATCAACTTGGGAGCCTTTATAACTAGCACATATGCATGTGATACATGCATGATGTTTTAATATAAAACAAAAGTTTTTTTTTTTTTTTTTTGAAAAGAAAGAAAGAAAAGATTATATTTCTTTCTAGAAATAAATTGAAGAACTTTTTATTAGTAACAAGTACTTTTTACAAAAAATTAGAAAAATATGTGGTAAATTTACGCCTTGATTAGAAGGTAAAGATTTTGAATCCTTTTTACTTAATTCTATTTCTAACAATAAGGGAAATTAAGATTTCAAAACTTACACCAATTTCCAAGCCGTCGCGAAGTGCAGAATCTTTTCTCCATGACGTTCTTTGTGTGGAGGGTAACTTCCCTGACCTCTGACCTTCAAAGAACAAAATGCTCTTTGACAATGCATTCCCATAATCGTGTGAAACGACCGCCACAGTCATTACCTGCATGATCGTCCTCCCTACTAACACCACCAAACTTTGTGATATACCCATTGCATATATATAGCAGTCTAGTAGTGTTTTCTACTACGTAATTTGGATATGAATGAAAGAGAAACATTGAGGACATATATATATAGAAGATGAGAAAATAGGAAGATCGCTAAGATTTTCATTCACTTGAGTATTTAAGAAGATTAATGGATGGATATTTCTTGTCTACTGAGGAAATGGAAAATAAAGGGAAATTTTCTGGCGGCGGAAAGAGGAGAAGGATTGTGGAGGGATGTCTGGTATTAGCAGATAAATGAAGGGAAGTGCTTCCGGTGCAGCCGTGAACGTTGGTGTAGTTTCATTGTCTTTGAGTCGTGTACTTTGTATTACATATTTACTGCTTGCGTTGTAATCTGACTCTCCGTTGAAAAATATATGTAGGAGTTCTTTTACGTATGTAGGCGCTAGAATGTTTATCAAACTAATACACTCGTGTGTGTGTGTGTATATATATAGATATATATCTCTATAAAACTAGTCCGTGTATATATATATATATATATATATATATATATTTGTGTGGTTTTATCAGGTATGTTTCTAACTGGTATTGTTATTGTTAATCGTGTGATATGAATCATACGGTTTTAATGAGTAAGTCTAGATCTGTTATGGTTATTTTTACGTCCCTTTAGTTGTCCTCTACTATATATTCAATACACAATTCAAACTTAACAATCTAAACACATAAATAGGACTTAAATATTAAGATCAGTTTGGGATTGATGTGCTTTAAGAGAAACACTACTTTTGCTTACTTTCAAAACAAAAGCATAAACAAATGCATAATCTAAAAGATAATTTTTCGCTTCTCTAAATAACTTAAAAAGTGTATTATTTTTTTAGCAAAGTGCTTTTATAAACTTTTATCAAACACTATAGTTGCATCATCGTTTGTACAAAAAGTGATTTTAGACCACTTCTAATGCAAATGTCAATGCTTATGTTATATTTGTTACCAAAAAGTATAAAAAAAAAAACATATTTAATGTATTATCTTATTTTGTATTCCAATGTATAATACTATTTGAAATGTCTTATTTGTTTTTTGTCATATTTATTACATATTAAAATTTATAAAAGTAAACTTTTAATATTAAAATATTAAAGTGATAATGTTATAATTATTAAAACAAAAAATCAATCCAGCAACTAAAAAGAATCAAAGGCCAATTTTATTATACATGTTAACTTGGTGACAAATTTTCTATAAAGTTTAACATATAACAAATTTAACATTACAAATGACGTTGCATTAGATAGTGTTTTTCTGCACTGAAACGTTAACTTGGTCATCGGCATGTCAATTTATCATTACATTGTAGATGCTCTTAGGAATTCTAAAAGCAATTCCAAACCCTAAACTAGACCTAAAAGTAATTATGCAATTCATTTAAACGTCAAAATTTAATTAAAGAGGCAACCAAAAAAACAAGAAAATTAGACAGCATGTCTTAGGTAATTGATCGTTAAAATTTATAACAATTAATGAGATTGTATTCTTATCACGCTACATAATCAATTTTCTTTAAAATATATTAATCGTATTAAAAATATAATTATTAAAAAAAAGTCCGTATATACACATATATATCCAATATCAACTCCAATAAATCCATATATACATATATATATATATATCCAATACAATAGTTGATATATATCATTATCAATAATAGAAATACCAGGTAGGGTTGTTCGTCAAACAGCTTAAACCAATCGCTCCACCTTTGCCCTGTTTATTAAAACAGGTCCATGTCATCATGAGCAGAGGTTGCTACGCCGCCCACCTTCTTTGGTGGGCAGGGGGTGGTTTTGAATTTTTTGATAGCGGGTACAACCCTCTTTCCCACTATTTTAATACATTTTGAACATTTATGTTTTCCTTTTCATAATTATTTGACTTTCTAAAGTGTGATTATTATGATTCATTATTATTGTTATATACAATTATATAGAAATAGAAAGTTAGTAGCAAATGTTATGGCATCTCCTCTTTATTGTGAAGCTTGTTAAGAAAAACATTATATGAGTTTAAATTTATTTCTTTGGAACCTTGACAATTTTGGAGATGTATTTTCTTAAGATAGTTTTTCATACAATGGACTTTTTCTTTTTTTTTTCTTTTTTTTTTCTTTTTTTACGCTTGTTTGTCATTTTAGACTAATATAGCATTTGAGACTAATTATTATATTCTCATTTCATCATCAGTTTTATTTTAATTTCTTCTTTCTTTTTTGTCCCTTTAAGACCAATATTGTGAAAGTTTGATTTTTAGAAATATTGTGAAAGTTTGATCTATAGAATAAATTCTAAAATTGTTACAAAATTGATAGGAAAAGAAAAATAAAAAAGAGTTAAAAATTGTTCTACCCTTCTGATAAACCGCCCACTCCTATCCGCCTCAAACCGACCTAACCTGCTGCATTATTGGACAGTTAAGAGTTGAAATTTTGGAAAATTTCCTCTCTCAAACCACTCGTCATCCATTGAACCCGTCCATAAATAGTCCTAATACCAAATTTAATCCCAACTTTTGTAATAGCTGTACGATGTCAATGTTTTGTTAATTGATTTTCAACAGATCCTGACATTAATTAATAATAAAAGATTGTCAAAAGAGTAACGACCCAAAATTTGATACCACCAACACTATCCATACACTATAATTATATTTCATATATGCAATCCCAAAAATTTTGATATCACAAAATTTGTCCCTTCTTCAAATACTTTAATCTTTTGGACGAAAAAAAAAGTCATTTTGGAAATGATATGCCTGAGAAACAAACTTTAAAAAAATCTATGGAAGTAGAAAACATTCAAGTTTGGTTCCATTTTAAGACCTCATTTTCCATTTTTGAAAACATAAAAAACAAAAATGGTTTCGAAACATTATTTAATTAAATTATTTTTGAGCGACCTAAAATAAACAAATTCCTGAAAATAACCTTCAAAAAGACCCAAAAAGTGAAAAAAAAAAAAACATTTTCATCATTTTCCATCTTAGTCCTCACTCCCTAGATCTGTCTCTCTCGTCCAAACAACCCTAAACAAGGCCCCCCTTTTTGGCGGCTCTACCAGTGCTTCCATCGACCATCCCATCCTTGTTTGTCGTACCCAGCAACCCATCCCTTGCTAGAATCCTAGAGACGACAACGACAAGTGATGAAGTCCCATGACTTGCAAGACCCTCGGCAACCATCCTTGCGTCGCCTTACCCCAGCAACCTTAGGGACCCATGCCCCTCCTCCAAGCCACCCTTATTGCCCTACCTTAGGCCCCTCCGCCTCTCGACCCTCGTCGTTGCCATCCCAACAACTTTGAGATCGCAAGCCCCTCTCCTCTGGCAATTGACCCTAGTGAACCACTATTCTCTGGCGTTGCAGGCACCTCCTCCTTTGGTGACTCCAAGATCCTCTGGTGACTTCAAGATCGTAGCTCCTCTCCAACGTTCAAGCCAAGTTTTTTTTCTCTAATAATTTTTTTAGCAATTGTTTAGCTATATATTAGTATTATTAATTAATACTAAATTAATGATATTATTATTTTTGGACTTGGATTTGGTCATATTTACATTAATAATTTTTCACTAAAAATGTTTTGTTTTCAAAAATGTACTATTATATAAAACCAAATACAATTTCAAAAACAAAAAAAACATACTATTATATAAAACCAAATACAATTTAAAAAACAATCTCAATATATTTCTCAAAATGTTTTCATTTCTAATTTTTATCCAAAACAAAAACTATTTTGAAAACAGTTTTTTTTTTTTTGAAAATTTCTTTTCCTTTTTCCGATTATCAATTCATTTTTTTTTAATTTTAATTTGTTGAATCATGACAGGCACGTGTCACTCTATAAAATAAAGACTAGACACGTTTTCTTCGCCGTTTGGTTAAGACAAAGTTGAAGGGAAAGTTTGTTATTTGTTGCTTCCAAGATTCAGGGGACCCTTTCTTCCCAGAAAAAATAAATTAAAAGACAGAAATACACAAAAGGGGGCGAATAATCTGCACCAGCTGTTTTGTTTCCTGCTTAAATATATTAAGTTTGAACATTAATTTGGGTACAAATTAAACCGGAGAGAAGGTCAATGCCAATATTATATGGAAAAATTAAAGAAATAACAACTTTTTCAAACTTTTAAGAATAAATAACAGTGTTAAAAATATGTATAATAAATAACATAATTATAATATAAATAACTTATTTAGTATATAAATAAGAAATATTTACATTATGAATGAGGGATATAAATAGTAAATAAGTTATTTGCATCTTAAAGTTGTTTATCGTGTAAATAACAATTGTTTACATTGTAAGTAAAAAAGTAAATAAATTATTTACATCATAAATTTGATATTCAATACAAAAATTATCAAAACTTGTTATTTACTACAATTAGTTTTGAAAAAAATACTATTTATTATAATTTTTGATATTTTTATATATTTTTCATTTAAAAATGTGAAAAAAAACATATTTGATGTGTTATTCTATTATGTACTCTAATACATTAATGTTATTTTAAATGTTATATCTATGTTATGTCAGTAATTATTGTCTTGAATTTTGTAAAAGTCAACTTTTAATATTAAAATAATTTAAAGATTAGTGATTAATCCGTGAAAAAGTCAATATATCAACCAATAGGCATCAAATGCTAAATTTACCATATACTACAACAGGCTTAGCATATTAAAAATGATATTGCATTGAATAGTGTTTGTTACATTTAAATGTCAAATTTATTATTAACATATCAATTTAGGATTTTTTTCTTTTGGTGAAACCTCCGATATCTGGACCCACCACGAATAGCACAAACCCTTAAGGGCCCTTCAACACTCGGGTGATTTAGCCTGACTAATCTGGAGTTAACCCGTGGAGAGACCCGAACGCGACAAAAGTCTTTCAACATCGATAGCTACGTTTACAAGGACTAGAACCCGAGTCACTTGCATAAGCAGAACAGCCCTACCAATTAAACCAGCTACATGTTGGTAATTTAGCATTATATAAGATGCTCTAACATATACAACAACTTCACGTGCAAAAGGACTATGAAGGATTGCCGTCTACAATGTCTGCTTGTATTCGGGACAGAATGGCACTTGTTTCTTGCGTTCAAAAGGACAATATTTTGAAAGGTTTCTTACAATATTAAACACAATGCAAATTACAATACACACGAGTTACAAGAGATGTCGTTCATCTTCCTAGATTCAACAAAAACCGTATATATACAAAACTCTAGTAAAAAAAGCCTCTCGATCCAACAAGCACGTTTGGCATAATATTATTGTTTAGTTGCCAATTAAGTTAATTACAACTCCTCTGAAATTAGAAGTATAATATAACCGTTCTTCTTTTCTAGTAATTATGATATCAAATTGATGGCATATGGGCAACGAAAATTCCAAGGCCTTAGTGATTTTGGATCCAAAACTGCTATTCAACCCATTTTTCAGAAAATAATCTTTACTAGTGGGTTGGGTAGGTAGGAACTCTTGGAACCATGTGGGAACTTTCTGCCTTTTGCCATTATACATGGCCAAAATAATAAGCTATTTTTAAACTTTTAGCTAATTTATTTTCATTACTCTTGATGCTAATTTAGATGGAAACTAATAAAAAAATATGTTAAGGGCAAGTCAATGTATAATTACTATCAAATGTTAGGTTATGCCCTGTCGTACTCATCTTCTTTCTTCCCCCTATTTGTTTGACGTTATCCAAAGCTTAATTATCTTTAAATATAATTGAAGAGCCACTTTTTTTCCCCTTTTGAAAAAAATTTGGTCTTCTTAATGATTAAGGTTAATTGTCAATGTACTTGTAGATTAACACACTTAATTAAAAGAACAGTTGCAATTATATATATAAAAGCAAAATTAAAAGTACAAGTCATTTGATAAAACATAGCCAAACCATTGAATTTTTTTAATGCATATGGTTGAATTGTAAAAGAAAATGGTTTGCTTGCTCTGCAAACTAGAAAGCACATGTTATAACCAAACATAAAGGGGCACTGGTTGGACATTGAGTAATGTGTGCAATTCTGACCACTTCTTTCTTTCAAGCTACTGTTACTTTGAATTTACAAGAAAGCAGTTTGGTCAACAAATTCGTATATATATTATTATAGTTCGCATGCGTACGGAATATGTATATATATATATATGCAAGTATAATATCTAGTATTTTTTACTTGACTATATTTGCTTAATAGGAATATATATATATATATATGTATATGCAAGTATAATATTTAGTATTTTTTTTACTTGACTATATTTGCTTAATATGACAATTTTTTTAGCCCCTCAATTTTGAGACCTCTCGAAAAACAAGACTCAATTTATTGATTGCCCTGATCAATTTGGATATCTAAAAAGTAATAAAATCTCGACCAAACAATGCATACATGTGTACATGAGGGCGATGTAAATTAGTGACAGTTTATTTCATAATTTTACACGGTAGAACATGACTATTAAAAAAAAAAATGTGCTTTTTTATTGAGATCTTAAAGTTGGATGAATTTCAAAAGTTGGATAGATAATTAAATGACTAGTTTGAGACAATTTAATATAGTAGGAACTCCTCCTAAAATGTTTTAATTAGATCAGAGACTAAAATGAGATCTAACTTATAATTCAGTGACTAACAATGAGTACTAAATTATATTTTATTCTGAAAAGTATGTATGTTTACGAGTTTAAGTGCGACATTATAAAGTGATGGACACCACCAATAATATTATTTTACAGGCAGATCGTTTTCTTGTAGCAAAGGTTGAAATTCTCCCAGGTGCCTAAACTATTAAGCAATGAATACCTAACAAAGTCAAGCGATCCAAATTTACATTTTCCCCGCTTCACTTTCATATTCGTCGGAAATGGTTTTACTTTCCCACAAACCATACCGACCAAACCGAGTGTGTCGTCTGCGTCTATATATTTACATATCAATCTATATATATACACATATACTATATATATATATAATATAGCACGTCTAAATTTTTAGTCGTAATCTTCGACCCTCCAAGAAAAGAAGTTAGTTATAATCACACCATAAAACCGCAAAGGAGTCAAATTGCAAGTCGTTAAAAACCACTATACGGTTGAAGTACTTTCTTTTCTTTAAAATAAGATGCCACGAATTTAAATCCCTGTATCATTGCGGGCTGTACGTCTTAGAAAGTCTTTACGCAAAGAAAGACAATATTGTTAATCCTTTGTAAACCATACCAAGTGCTAATTGTCCAACTTTGGGTTACTTGTTTGGCATGCAATCTTAGAAGCACATTTTGCATTCATATTTATACTTGGTCATATTTTTTTAAAAAACAATGTCATAGATAGATCACAAGGGCCAACCCATCAACCCATCTTTTATTAATTCCCTTGCACGTTATATCATAAACCACTATAACTATATATCCTAAAATATGATCACCCTTATGAAGCTTTCACAAATATGGCCATGAAAAATATCTCCATACTTGTTGCAAAATTTTTGGTGATAAACATTCTCTCTTTGTTCTTCTTCCCAACGGCCCTATCAAGAAGTCATCACCATCATCATAGTCATCACCACAATGGCAACAATGTTATTAGCCGGTGGTGCAGCCAAACTCCGCACCCAGGGCCATGCAACTACTACATATCCCGCCACGCCGACCGGTTCGCAATGCCAACATGCCGATCGGATTTCCGAAAAATGCTGATCCAAGTGGCCATCGAGAGAGCCCTAGAGGCCCGAAGACATGCGTCTCAATTGGGGCCTAATTGCGAGAACAAGCGATACGAGAAAGCCGCATGGAGAGACTGCTTGAAGCTCTACGACGACACCGTCCTCCAACTCAACCGGACCCTCCACGGCCTCGGCGGTCCCCACGACAGATCCTGCACGGACTTCGACGCCCAGACCTGGCTCAGCACGGCCCTAACCAACATCGACACGTGCCGAGCCGGGTCTTCGGAGCTGAACGTTTCGGACTTCATAATGCCCATTGCTAGAGGTTACAATGTGTCTGAACTCATCAGCAACAGCTTGGCTATAAATGCAGGTCTGTTAGACAATAAATTAGATCAAGCTAATAATGAAACTAATATTCATGGTGATTTTCCAAGTTGGGTTTCGAAGACGGAACGGAGGATGTTGGCCTCATCGGCGTCGGGGATAAAAGCGAACGTCGTGGTGGCAAAAGACGGTTCGGGGCATTACCGGACGGTCCAGGAGGCGATAAACGCGGCGGCGAGGAGGAGAGCACATAGCAGATTTGTGATCCATGTGAAGAGAGGTGTTTACAGGGAGAATATTGAGGTTGGAACTGATAATAGCAATATCATGCTCGTCGGCGATGGCATGAGAAACACGATCATCACCAGCGGTCGGAGTGTCAAGGCCGGTTACACCACTTACAGCTCTGCAACCGCCGGTACTTGATTCTCCCCCTCTCTGTCCATACTTTACATTAGCGTTCCATTGTAAACAATTGTGTGTGCCTAACTTTTTAGCAATAAAAGCACTTTGAATTAATCAAGGAAGGGGGTATTAAAAAAACATTAGACATTACTTGCCTTTGGTGTGAAGCTCACATGTTGTCACGTGAATGATCCAACAACCCCATAAGATAGTTAAGCACTATATCTAATTGAAAAGCATTTCTTTTTTTTTTTTTTATGACTCATGCTTTGAGAAAAGTGCTTTTATTGCTATCGACGCAAGTTCACCATCATTATACTGATTTTTCAAAATCACAAAAATTTCTTTTGAATATTGAAAACTTACACTCCATCGTAACAATTATGTAAGTCTCATAATGCATAGTGGACTGGTGGCAAATGGAAAGAAATATTTCTAGTTTTAGACCCTCAAATTATGGTCAAAGTTTTATTTTACTTTTTGACTTTTGACGCATTTCTAGACGATTTATTTATGAGTCGGTCCAAAATATATCATTTTGTCCCTTCCACTATTAATTTTTTAACGGAAAAAGACATCAATTATTTAATAGTCGTCCTTTAACATGATGTCAAATCAACCTCCACCAAACCGTTACATGGCTTTTGCATTTTTTTTTTTATTGAGATTTTGATTTCGAACAATTTTATAAATTCAGTACTCAGTCTAGGATTTTTTTAAGCTTTTTTTATTAAAGAAGATACTAAAATTAGATAAATTACACTACATGACCCCAAAAAAAATTCAACACAATTTTTAAAATATTTTAAAAATAACTATAGTTACAAAGCAACTATGATAATAATGTTAAAAATAACTATCATAATGATGTTACATTTCATATTATATAACCATAATACTAACTATAATTACAAAGTAATTACAATTCATATTATATAATTGACATCATTTTAGATGATATATAGAATAGTACTCACAAACTGATATTGTATTTTTAATTTTATAAAGATAATTGAGTTATTTGTCTCATTAATTTGATTTCTTTTTCAAATTAGGCGTAGACGGGGTCCAATTTATTGCACGTGGCATCACATTCCAAAACACAGCTGGCCCACAAAAAGGTCAAGCAGTGGCTCTAAGATCAGCCTCAGACCTCTCTGTGTTCTACCGGTGTGCCTTTGAAGGGTACCAAGACACTCTTATGGTTCACTCGCAACGCCAATTCTACAAAGAATGCTATATTTATGGCACCGTAGATTTCATTTTTGGCAACGCAGCTGTGGTCTTCCAAAACTGCATCATCTACGTCAGAAGGCCCTTAAAGGGCCAAGTCAACGTGATCACGGCCCATGGACGAAATGACCCATATCAAAGCACCGCCATATCGATCCACAATTCTCAAGTCCGGGCCGCAGCTGATCTCAAGCCCGTGGTTGCCTCCTTCAAAACTTACTTGGGCCGGCCTTGGAAACAATATGCTAGAACAGTTTTCCTCAAGTGCTATTTGGACCGATTGGTGAGCCCAGCTGGCTGGTTGGAATGGAATAGGTCTTCCTTTGCCCTCAAAACGTTGTACTATGGAGAGTACAAGAATTTTGGCCCTTCCTCCAATACAAGACGGAGAGTCGGGTGGCCCGGTTACCACGTCATAACGAGTCCACGTGTGGCATCACAGTTCACCGTCGGTAACCTCATCGCCGGCAAGTCATGGTTGCCGAACACCGGCGTGCCGTTCAATAGCGGGCTTTGATCATGTTCACAAGTGTTATGATTTGATCATTCAATATGATTTATTTGTTTAATTTTTTTTGGGCAAAAGTGCTATTGGGGTGTGGTGGTGATTAACTTTTGAATTTTTGTATATTTTAAGTCTCAAGGATCTTGACATCAACACCGTCTCTAACAAAATAAATAAATAAAGAATGAATACACAGTGTAGTCATATTATATTGCTAGCTAGTTTGAAAAGAATAAAAACTTTTAATTAAAATGAGTAACTTGCTCATTGATGAGCATTAGTTGACATCATGTTTTTTAACGCTTGAAGTGCAGGCAAGGTGGACCAAAAAAATAAGTGGAGACGGAGGTGTGACTAAACTAATAAACTAAAAGGTGAAATTGAATTTAAGGGAGACGAAATACAATTTTATGGGAGTAGAATATCATTTTAGGTGGAGCAAAATACAACACTTACAAAATTTTATACACAAAATTATAAGAGCAAAAAAGATTAGGAGTCAAAGACGGTCACCCACCCTCATCTCTATCTGCCGTGTAGGCGTTTTTACAAGTTGCCAGCGGCACATCTCAATAATACTTGAAGAAGATAATGCCTAGGCATGGATGTAAATATATTATAGAACAGTATTATTTTCTTTTGCTTTTATTATAGAACACTATTGATACATATATAAGAAAATAAAACATGGAAAAGGGCTACGTCACTACAATAAAAAGAAGTTTTCAGCGACAACTTATACTCAATAATGATTCAAGGAATAGCAAACCTCATTTTCTAGTTGTAATGCTTCAATAACATGCATAAACAACTTGAATAACAATAATTATAAGAAAAATGTAGGATACTAATATAAAGTAATCAAAATCCAACCTACCGTTGGAGTGAAAAGACTTACAACCAACTAAATTGCTCTCATTTGTCTCTAGCTAGCTTCTCAAAAATAATAAAAATAATATTTTTGTTGAAGGTGTATTATCTGGAAAAATTAATTTATTACTTTCGAACAGTCGTCAAAAGCATGAAGGTTCTAACAATTAAATTGTCCTATGGAAAATAAAAACTTCGGAGAAAAAATTCGCCCCGAAAAAAAAAATTAACAACAATGAAAGTCATAAGACAGATTAAAAAGCCTATCATTGCATACGTGAAGGTCATAAATTTTATTATGCGATTGTCGTGTCCAGCTATTTTCGTGCTGAAATATTCAACATATATATGTATATACGTGTGTGTGTGTCCAAAATTTAGCCTGTTTCATGTCATGTAATATTGACATGTATATTTGAAAAAGATATCTGTTTCATGCTCAGCATATATTTAAATAATAAAAAAATCCCACTTCTCCATTTATGGTTGTCGCTAGCGAATTATGTATATTAATTTCCATACTTTTTCGGAACTTTCATAATACGAGTAAATTTATATGTTAACATTTAAAGTTTGGGATATATGTAAATTTTGGAATATATGTGAATCTATATGTTAACATTTAAACTTGTATATATGTAGAGTCCGTTTGGTTCATAGATTTGAATAAAAAACTTGAACGAAGATTTAAGTTTTTGTGAGAAAAAATACGGTAGCAAAATGATTCGAACCACGAATCAAACGCACCCGTAAATTTAGGGATTACCACTCAATGACTAATTAACAAACTAAATTCCGTTTCTGATCGTCACAATTCCATATAAGTCTAACAAATGCAGTCAACATACATAATTTTCTTTTTGTATATTTCACATAAGATCAGAAAAGTGTATTAAAAAAATCATAAATTTTAAGTAAACCACCAAATAATAAAACAATGAAAAAGAATAAGTGCATGCTCCAAAGCTTCCCAAACCGTTAAATTTGTGCTGCAAATTAGCTATAATCAGTCGAACAATCAACGCGTTTTATAGCCATTAACTTAATGTTCAAAGTCAACAATATTAATGTGATAAAATTAGTCAGACAACTATGATTGGCTAGATATTCCCTCTTATATTTTATTTCTATTTAACAGAAACAGGCTTCCCTCAAATAATTAAGAATAAATTTCACGCATACTTGTATGGACCAGACAATATTTATTATCAAGTACCGCATAGTCAAAACAGTTTTAGTATTAGTCCGCACACATAAGGGGACACGGTATAATGTAACCGGCCGGCGTAATTTACCGATCACTCTTTTGATGCTCAAACTCGTTTTGAATTGATAGATGGGCTAGCGGTTTGGGTGGCGGGCGAAGAACATAGAGAGAGAGAGAATAGACTATAGCTAGCTGGCAGTAGTGTGAAAGACTTTAGAACAACTTATTAGGGCCTGCTTGGCTCCTGGAAAAGGCTTGGGTGGGGTCAGTTCTTAGGCTTCTTAAAAGCTGTTTCTAACTTCTTAAATTTTAGATGATTGGTAAATGTTTTGACTTTTCAGACAAGTTTTCTATCAAAGTTCATGCTATAAAAAATTAGATTTTTAGTCACAACGATTTTTAATAAAAGTTTTAAGTCACAAAATATTGTGACTAATGTACAATGAGTTACAAACTTTAGTTTAACTCATAAAATGTTGTGACTAATAACTAAAACTTTTAGTCAAAGGGTTTTTAGTCATAAAATATTTTCGCAACTAAAAACTTTGTAGTTAAAAGTTTTAATCACAATAAAAATTAAACTAAAGTTCAAATATACATTTGTCACAACATTTGCTAAAAATTATTATGACTAAAAGTCCAGTTTTTTGTAGTGTCAAAATGTGGCTTCCCAAAAATGCTCTTTAGAGTAGACTTTAAACATTGTGCCATAGTTCCAATAAGATATTATAACCGTTACTTTAATATTTTTATTGCTTATAATTAGAAAATATAAAAATATTTTGACCCAATTAAACTCTTTTAAAAACATAGCCCTAAATGTGCCAACTGATGCTAGTCCAATTGTCAAGGTTGGGTGAGTTAAGAGAGAGATTGCAGGCTTTAATATACAAATTTATTTAACTTCTTCTATAACTAATAATTGATCCTCTTTTGCTTCTAACTCGCATTATTGTTACTTAAATAAATTCCAAATTGAGCTGCCCTTTCATGCATATACAGTTAATCTCTAAAAATTTAGAGCCTCTTTGAAAGAATAGGTTACAAGATTTTCTTAAATTTGTATAGTACTTTATTGGAATCTTTGATTTTTCATGATCAACTTGAAAGCCAAAAGCAAAGAAAAGAAATGAAAAAACCATAATGTACTGGGTTCTATATTTAATAATTGTTATTAACAAATATTTCTTAAAGGTTAATTACATAATTGTATCTCCTATTTTTAATTATTTTTTAATTTGTCTCTCCGTTCCTAGAAACTATAAAGATATCTTTTAAATTTTAAAAACTTATTTCAATTTTATCCCCATAAATAGAAAAATTGAGCAAACAACATGACTACCTTTAAATATAGTTATGATATATATTTTTATATATTAAAAAATAAAAAATCCTAAAACAAACATCAAATTTCAAAAAAAAAAAGTCTTAAGTTTTATGACTTTTAGATTTTAAAATATATATTTTTGTAAAATTTTTCTTAAAAAGAAACATATATTTTATGAACAAATTGGTCTTGATCAATGATATTTTTATCTTATCTTCATTTTTTTTAAGTCAAAAAAGGTCTACAAAAAATAAAATTGAAATAAGTTCTTCAAATGCAAATAATACATTTGTAGTTTCTAAAAACAGAAAAACAAATTGAAAAATAATAAAAACTAAGAAACTTAGTTATGTAATTAACCCTATTGACCGATAATAATTAGTTGTTGGACAGAATAACTAGGAACTTTTATGTATCTAATATCTCTTTCTAAGCCTAAAATAATAGGCATGGTGTCCTTGGTCAAGCTTTAACGGCTCCCATCATCTATTCGTTTGCCTCCGTATCAATCTTGCAAATTGTATATTAGTATACTCTGATCTCGCTTCATTTTCAAACCCCAGCCAACCTGTCACCACCAAATCCCCATCCTCAATCCCTCTATGTAAACCCACATACCCAATCTCAAGCCCAAACACTTCACAATCAACCCAAAAAAGAAAAAAAATCAAGCTGACCTCAAAAGAATTTCTGTTCCATTAATGGCAAAAAATCTAGGGCTAATTTTTCTATTCTCATCTTTCGCTTCATTGTTGTCACCAACCTTGTCTAGCTCTCTCTCAAATGGCATAGATTGGTGGTGCAACAGGACCCCATATCCCGAAACATGCAAACACTATCATGGAGGAACAACGATCACCAAAAGCTCTTCATTCCAAAACACAAGTCCGATTTCAAGAGACTAGAGCTTCAAATCACGCTCAAGCAGGCGCTGAAAGCCGAGAGCCACAACAAGCGGGTCGGCTCCAAGTGCCGAAGCGACAAGGAAAAGGCTGCGTGGTCCGACTGTTTGAGGCTTTACGAAGATGCCATTCTCTTGCTCAACAAAACCCTAGAACCCTCCACCAAGTGCACCGAATTCGACGCCCAAACTTGGCTCAGCACCGCCCTCACCAACCTCGAAACATGCCGCGCCGGGTTCGTTGAGCTTGGTGTGTCAGACTTTGTCTACCCTCTCATGTCCAACAATGTTTCTAAGCTCATAAGCAACACTTTGGCCACCAACAATGCCTCGGTTCCTCCGGAGACAAATGTGTATAAGGACGGCTTTCCAAGCTGGCTCTCACCGGGAGACCGGAGGCTTTTGCAGTCGTCATCGGTGTCTCCGAACCTCGTGGTGGCAAAGGACGGGTCTGGAGACCACCGGACGATCAAGGCTGCATTGGATGCGGGGGCGAAGAGGAGTGGGAGTGGGAGGTTCGTTATCCGTGTGAAGAGTGGGGTTTACAATGAGAACCTTGAGATTGGAAATAAATTGAAAAATATTATGTTGGTTGGTGATGGATTGAAGAGTACTATTATCGCCGGCAGCCGTAGCGTTGGAGGTGGCTGCACAACTTTCAACTCTGCAACAGTTGGTAAGGGACTTCTTTTTTTTTTGTTTTTTTTTTTTGTTTTTTGCTTTTGACAATTTCTAGTTCCTTGGTTGGAATATTTCCATGGCATAGTTTGGTATTATTGTTTGTCTTTTTCACAATTAAATTTTAACCCAACATAGTAATTTGGTGCTCCATTTTTCAGTAATAATTTATTGGCACTTTATTATTTATGATTTAAAAAAAAAAAAAAGCCGCACACATATTCCCGCTAAAAATTGTACGCACATAGTTAAAAATTTGTCATAACATGCTCGTAAATAAAAGGTAATTAATATCCAAGAAATGTTATTAATTGAAAATGAGTTTCTTTTAATCAATATTATAAATATTTGGTTCCTTAAACATACATACATACATACATATATATATATATATATATATATATATATATATATATATATCCCTCCTATCCTTAATTGAACTTTCTATTTTTTGTCCTGGCTTGATGTTTGACCAAGGAAATGGTCATCCATTTAAAAGTCAAGTGCGGGCACAAGTCTGCCAACTTTGATTTGTTTAATATCTTTGTCTCAATCAAATTACATTCATTACAAGAAATTAATTATATCCTGATCTAGAAACAAAAAATACCTATTCAAGTCTTTGAAAAACTTAGATCATGTAAATTACTCGCTATTTCAGCGGTAACCGGCGAGGGTTTCATCGCCCAAGGCATCACATTCCGCAACACGGCTGGGCCCGAGAACCACCAAGCCGTGGCCCTACGGTCCGGCGCCGACCTCTCCGTCTTCTACCGCTGCGGTTTCGAGGGCTACCAAGACACCCTCTACGTCCACTCCCAACGCCAATTCTACAAAGAGTGCTACATCTACGGCACCGTCGACTTCATCTTCGGCAATGCCGCCGCCGTCCTCCAGAACTGCATGATCTATGCTCGGCGGCCGATGAGCAAGCAGAAAAACGTGGTCACCGCCCAGGGTCGCACCGACCCGAACCAGAACACCGGCATTTCGATCCACAACTCACGAGTCATGGCCGCGGAGGACTTGAAACCGGTGCTTAGCTCTTTCAAGACGTACTTGGGGAGGCCGTGGAAGCAGTATTCGACGACTGTGTTCATGCAGACGTACTTGGATAGCCTCGTGGACCCCGCCGGATGGTTGGAGTGGGATGGCGATTTTGCTCTGAATACCTTGTACTATGGTGAATATAAGAATCTAGGTCCGGCTGCTTCCACCAGCAGGAGGGTGAAGTGGCACGGCTATCGGGTTATACCCAGCGCATCCGAGGCTTCGCAGTTCACCGTGGTGAACTTCATTGCTGGGAGGTCGTGGTTGCCGGCCACCGGCGTTCCGTTCACTGCTGGCCTGTGAGAAGATACATCTATTTGTGCATGTGTTATCATCTAATTATTTTTTGGTTGTGATTGATTTGTTAGTTTGATAATGATGGTTAATTTTTTGTATTATTAATGTCATGCAACGTTTTGGTGAATTGTTACATTGTAATTTTTGATCAATAAATTTGTAATATAATTCATTTTATTCTTTTCTGTTCAGAGATTAATAAACACCTTCAAGAAAATATATTGAGTTTGGATTTCGAGACAATGTTTTATTATGTTTATTTTGAGTGGCAAATGTTTTATTACTTTTTCAAACTCATTTACAAGAAAGTAATTGCAGTAAATAACACATTTTTTGAATAATTTATGTAGTAATGATTATATTAATTTTTATGTTGTGTTATAAATTATGCAGTAATTATTAATTTTTATATATTGTAGAATATTTTAAATTTTTTTGGTACATTCAACAATAATTATGCTACATTAAAAAAACAATGATTAGGGTTATGTACGTCCTCACCCAAATCGAAATCAATTCCTCGTCGTATTCACTCGATTTCACGAATGCTTAGCAAGGGAAGGGGCCAATGGCCAAAACAATAGTAAATAAGATGGTATGTCACTTTTTTTTTATTTAAACAATTTTTTTAGTTAAAAAGATTAAAATATTTTTAGATGATATATATTTGTCTAACTCAAACTTAAAATATTTAAGAATAATAATGTTTTTATATTTATTAAAAGTAATATATCTTAAACTTTTTCGTAGAAAAGGGTAAATTTGAAATCAATACCACATCCAAAGCACTAATGAGCTAATTTTAGGTTTCTTGAAAAAAAAAAAAGTAAAAAAAAAAGCGTCAAATTTCAGTCGAGGCAAACTAGAAATTCTATAGTGGACCGGAGGTTCTTCCTCAACACAACACTTAAAAGGAAAAACAAATACAACTAGAGAGAAAGATGTGTCAATATGTAGAAGAAGAAGACTACGAATATTTGGTCTCAAATATAAATTTTCCTAAATAAATCCCTGAATAATAACTCTAAGGACCACAGTAGCAGTACAGAGAGGCTAAGGTTTTGGGAATAAGACGATAAAGGAAAAATCGACGAAAAAAGTGCCTACCGTAAACAATTTAATAGAGGGATATGATTTTCATATGAGTATATTCAAGACGATGTTTTTGTCTAGCATGATAGCCCTCTGACATACTTGAAGGCAAAAACCATCTCTCTTTGTGTTTCAAAAAGTCGAATTAGAAAATGTTATTTTCTCTTCCAAACAATTCAAATATTTCAATTTGAATTGTTCTATTTTGAAGCGGTATTGACTTGGTATTTGTCTCCCAACATTATTGGGAGAGGGTTAATTACATAATTATATACCGTAGTTTTAGCTTTCTTATTCCGTTCTTCTGTTTTAACAACTACAAAAAATATCATGTGAATTAAAAAAAAAAAACTTATTTCAATTTAATGCCTATGAATTAAAAATTGAAAAAAAACAACATAACTATCTTAAAACAATTATGAAAAATATTTTATAGATTTAAAAACATAAAATCTTAAAACAAAACATCAAATTTCAAAAAAAAAATTAACTTTTATGACATTTTAAATGTTAAAATATTATTATAATTTTTCACAACAAGAAAAATACATTTAAAAACGTTCTAATTAAGATATTTTTATTTTATCTCTAAGTTTTTTCTATCAGAAAAGTTTTTAAGATATATAATTGAAACAAAATTTTCAAACTCAGAAGATATCTTTGAATTTCTAAAAACTGAAGGATAAATTAAAAAATAATTAAAATTAAAGTATTAGTTGAAATTGTCTATTTATACATGCTTCGTTTATATTTTTTATGCCTTTTTATTTTCTCTTCTCTCTTTGCTTATCTACTTTCTCCCCCAAAAGATGAACAAATAAGGTCAGTATTACGGTTGTTGATCATGGAAGAAGATAAGGCTAATAGATAGCTCTGAAAAGGAAGTAAGGGCTTTTATTAGTAAGGTTAAGTTTTGTTTTCAAGATGGTGATGGCATGATGTACGTTTGTTTTGTACAAGCTGCGTTTATATAAATTGAACATCATTTTGTTAATCACCTTGATTTATTTAAAGATTTTCAAGGGCTCTCTTTGGAACGAAGATCGTATTAGAACTTATACCTAACATTTCTGGTTGTGAAACTTCCACCCCAAATGCGTGTGTGACGTTAATCATGGTATTTGTTTCTTTTTTGAGTCTAAGAAGGCATATAGTACATATGACGAATCCTTATTTTTATATACATAGGTTGTGAAAAGGTTTTGTACTATGTAGAGAAATTATACAAAATAAGATTTTGTTACTTAAGTAGTAAATTATGTTAGTAGTTTTGAAAATATTTAATATTTTGCAAATATAAAAAACCAAAAATACAATATTTTACTAAGGACTTCGCCGGACTGTCAAAAACCAAGGAATACAATATTTACTAGAAAATATTGTATTTACCATGTAAATGCAAAAATTCACCGACGACTTCGCCGAACAATCAACGGTTAGGACATGCCATATTTACCATGTAATATAAATATTTACAGGCGACTTCTCCAGACCACGCGACGGTTGAGAAACACAAATATTTATCAAAAAATATCATATTTACTATGTAATACAAAAATTCACCAGCGACTTCTTCGGACAGCCAATGATTAAAAAATACAATATTTATTAAGAAATACCATATTTACTGTATAATATAAAAATTCACTGGTCATATAGTATCAACCTTACAATACTGTATTACTCTATAAATACAAATTTCACTGGCAACTTTTTTGGATCGTCGGTGGCTAAAACATACAAAATTACTAAATATGATTGTATAAATACAAAATTTTATTAGCAATTTTGCCAGACAGTCAACGACTGAAAAAAACAAAAGTTTACCATCACCATCGCCGGACATCACCGGCAATGGATGAAAACCATATTTAGTTCTAAAGATTTTAATTTTTAAATGAAAATTTCAATATTCCAAAAAACTAAATTATACAAAAAAAAAAAAGCACCTACTCAGCACACTCCAGCAGCAACCAAGCATGCTCCGGCATTGATCACCAATGCACCGCCCTCGTCAAGCTCCTCTGACAACACTACCGTGCTGCCCAACATCGGATGGAGTCGATCTTTGCAATGCCGTTAGCCACGTGCTTCTCCAACACTTGTCGGCGTCAGATCTTACAAAGAAATACCGCGTCATCACCATGTCTCTCTTCCTTGTCCGTCATGCGTTGATGATCACAGCTATGTTCATTCAACTCAGAATCCGACAACAATCAAAACCTCGGAAGCTTCTGACTTAACTCCATAACTGTCGATGAGGAAAACGCCACAACTATTCTTGATCGCGATCATGACTTCGTCGAAAAACTAATCTATGCTCGTCAGTGTTCTTCAATGGGTCTTTGCCTTCTCTCTCGTCCCAATAATTCGACCTCGGCGACGATGACACAAACGCTGCCGTGGACAACTTGTTTGGGAGGTCAAAGCCATGGCAGTTCTGGTTGCCAAACGCAGAGAAAGAAGAAAGAGTGAAATGGGAAGTGGGAGAAACGAGGAGAGAGAAAGAAGAAACAAAAAAACAAAAAGATCTGATTTCAGGGATAGTTTGAAATTGTTGGTTATTTTAAAATATGAATTTACTATTACTTTTACGCTTTCAAAAGTTCTAATATAATTTATTAATGGTATAGCTGTAAGGCCCCGAAATTAATTAAATGCTATTAGTATATAAAATGATAGATTAGTATGCCTTAAATAATATTTTAAACTTAATATGATTATTTTGTGGGATTTTTAAATTAATGTTATTTTGATTATTTTAATGAGTTTTAAATTACTCTTAATTATTTTTAATTGTTACTTTAAATTTTAAAATAAAACATTTTATCAAATTACCAACACGTCCCACTTTGAAAAACCACGTACGGGACGTGGTATTGTTTGAAAATTGCCTTCCTTTTCTTTTATAAAATCTCTCACTCCCTCTTTCTTTCCCTCATTCTCGCTCTCCCTCATCCTCTCTCTTTCTCTCTCTCGGTTTCTCATTCTTTCTCATCTCCCTCTCAAGATTTTTAAAACAAAAATCAATTCCAAGCGTCGGGTTAGTAGATTGAAGGCTCGAGAACAAGATTTGACAACCACAACTATAATTTAAAGCTTTGATTCAATGTTAGTTTTGAAATTTCTAAATTTTTCAATTTTTCTTGCATTTTGAAATTTAAGCTTTTCTAAGCCTAGAAAATCTTTTATCTAAGTTAGAGAGACTTAGAATAACTAGAATCTAAGCCTTGTTTGATAAAAAACATATTTGAATCAAGATTTTTCATTTTTCTATAATTTTTCCCATTTTTGGATTTTTTCAAAAATTTTGTTTAAATCTTGTTTTAATTTATTAAAAAGTAATTTATTATGTTTTTCTATCAATTATAATCATTATTTATGCCTGGGATTTGAGAAAACAGGTTGAAATTAAAGATTTAGGCTCGGGAGGCCGAAACCCATGCCTAGAAAATTCTAGAATTTTTTCAGATCAGCAGGCTGAAGTTTATGTTCGGCAGGCCGGAATCATGAGTTCGACAGGCCAAATTCATACGACTGGTAGGCCGAACCTAAAAAAGTTCGGCCAATTGGACTTGGTTTTTCGACAAACCAAACCGCACAGTTTGGCTGGCCGAACTAGGGTAACCGGTAGGCCGACTGAACATGGTGAGATTTTACGATTTTTCACCCATTTTTACCGTTTTGAATCCTGATTTAGATTTTAACAACACAGTATGATTTCATAAACCCAAATGGCACACTAGGACATCATGAGATAGTTTAGTAACATAGAATATCTTAAGCTAGATACTGATAGACATAGTTATTATACATTTAAGGTTGTTTGTGGTTCCGCGGAGCTGACGTGTAGCGGACAAGGATTGTGGTGTGGGGCACCGGCACAAGCATCGAGGTATGACTTCTACCCTTTCCTTGGTAACCTAGTTTTAAAAATGATTTTGGCCTAAAAAGGATTTTCATTAAAATATTTTCAATGATTGTTTCAAAAAGAATTTCATTGACTGTTTTTATAAACAGTAGAATTGAGGTGGTTTTCATAATAAACCTCATAATGAACGTAAATGACTATATTTGATAAATAGAGATTTTAATAATTATGGAAAGATATGTAAATATATATATATATATATATTTTTTGGGGCATGATGTCATATCAGAGATCAGGTCGTGTAATGCGCGACCTTGAGGGCAGGTCCCGAAACCCAACTGGGCTACTACAGTGGTGACACATATATGGTTTGCTCGAGAAAAAAAGAAAATGATATTTTTTCTGGTCGACCAATAAACGATTTTTGGTAAGATTAATTTTTTGGAATTTTATTTACTCTTTTATTCAAGTTTATCTTCTAAATAATTTTCTTAAGTGAAGAAATTTCCTTTTAAGATAAAATGTTTTAAAGTATATTGTCCTACTGAGCTTTCTGCTCATATTTTATTTGTTTTAAATCTTTCCCCTTTAGGTGGATATCAACTTAGGATCGGAGAAGAGTCCACAGACAGAACATTCGAGCAATGGGAGAACCTAATAGGTTATTTAAATTATAAAATCAATGCATGTATAACTTTAACTTTGTTTTCATCATTTTGGACTGTGCTTGTAATTTAATATTGTCAGTACTATGTGTGTGCACAAAACATGGGTCAGTGTGTCATGCCCCGGAGTACGAGAGGTGACGTGGTGGTTTAATTAAGTTAATGAAGTAAAGATTTAGTTAAAAAGAGGGTTTTAGATTTAAATTTATGATTAAAAAGTGATAATTTTAAAACCAATTGAATGGAAGAGTTTAAGGAAATAAAATAAATCATCATAATAATTAAGCATATAAAAAGAATATTAAAATAGATAAGTATGGGGTGAAACGCGTATGGGTCCCACTGGCATACATATTGTGCACACACATGTAGTACTGACAATATTATGATACAACCACAGTCCAAAATAAAAGAGAAGTTAAAATCTTACATGCCTTGAATTGTAATTTAACCTACCAAATTCTCCTACGGTCGTAAGTCCGGTCGGCGGACTCTTCTCCAATCCTATGCTGATATCCACCTAGGGTTAAGATTTTAAAACAATAAAAATGTAAGCAAAAGGCTCAGTAGGACTATATTTAAAAATTATTCAACTCTAAAAGAAATTTCTTAAATCAAATAAACGTATAGAAAACGAGCTGGAACAATCAAACAAATAAATTATTAAATGAGAATTTAATAAAATATAATCTTATCAAAACAATTCAATAAGTCGACCAGAAAGAATACCGTTTTCCTTTCCTGGGCAAACCATATGTAATTCACCACCGTAGTGGCCCAGCTGGATTTCGGGACCTGCCCCCAAGGTCATTCACTACACAACCCAATCTCTGATATGGCATCACGCCCTCAAGTATATATACATATATATCTCTTTGATTCATAAAATATCTTCTTTATCAGATATAATCATTTATATTTATTATGGGGTTCATTATGAACATTTCTCAATCAACTGCTTGTAAAGATATTTAAATAGAATCATTTTCCAATCTATCATTGAAAACATTTGATAAAAATTCATTGTTGGCTGAAATCATTTTGAAATAGGGCTACCAAAGAAGAGGGTTAGAAGTCTTACCTCGATATCCGTGTCGGTGTCCCACACCGTAATCCCGGTCCGCTATACGTTAGCTCCGCGGATCCACGTACAATCCTAAATGCATAATAACTTAGTCCATTAGTATCAAACCCGAGGTATCCTATGGTACTAAATCATCTCATGATATCCTAGTGTGCCATTTAGGTTTATAAAATCATTTTATAAAGTTAGAATTTCAATCAGAGTTCAAAACAGTAAAAACAGGTGAAAAATCACAAAACTGCACTATGTCCGGTCGGCCTGCCGGTCGCCCTGGTTCGGCCTGCCAAACTGCACAGTTCGGCCTGCTGGAAGAACAAGTCCGGTCGGCCGAACATCTCCAGATTCGGCCTGCCGGTCGGATGAATCCGGCCTGTCGATCCTTTGAATCCGGCCTGCCGAACACGAAGTTCGGCCTGCCGATCTGAGAAATTCCAGAAATTTTCACGCACGGGTTCTCGGCTTCCCGAATCCAAATTCTCAAACCTCACTGGTTTTCTCAGTTCCCAGGCATGGATAATCATTATAAGCAATAGAAAAACATAGTAAAACACTTTTTTAATGGATTAAAACAAGTTTTAAATAAGATTTTCTCAAAAATCTGAAAATGGAGAAAATAGAGGAAAAATGAAAAATCTTGATTTCAATCCATTTTTGATGAAATAAAGTTTGCATTCTAGCTAATCTAAGTCCATCTAACTCAGATCGAAGCTTTTTTAGACTTAGAAACTCTTAAATTTCAAAATGTAAGAAAATTTAAAAAATTGAAAAAGTTTAAAAAATTTAAAAACTAACCTTGAATCGAAGCTTGAATCGAGTTTGTGGTTGCTCAATCGCATTCCCGAGCCTTCAATCCACAATCTCGAAGCTTAAAATCGAATTTTGTTTCAAAAATTTTAGAGAGAGGATGGGAGAGAGAGAGTGCAAACCGAGAGAGAGGAAGAGAGCGAGAGAGGAGAGAGAAGGTGAGAGTGAAAAATGAGAGGAAGAGAGAGAAAGATGAAATAAATAGAGGAAAAGGGAAAAAGTGGTTGCACAAAACTATGTGCAACAATACATTGTCTTTAAATCAAATTGTTTCATTAAAAATCAAATTAACAATTAGAAACAATTTAGAATAATTAAAAATCACTAAAAGAGTAGATTAACACAAAGTTTCTTAATTTTTACAAAATAATCAAATTAAGTTCAAAACACTCATCATGGCACACTAATTCACCATTTAACATTCTAATACCATTTAATCAACTTCGGGGTGTTACACAGTGGAACCCATTCTCGTTCATTTCCATTTCTTTATTATTATTTTCTTATTGTTTATTTTTTTATTTTACTTGTTTAAATATTACTATTGTTTGCTTTAAAAAGATTCTAAAATTATCACATTTTCTTAAATAATTTTTTAATTCTTAAACTCTTGTTTTAACTAAAATTCTACTTAATTAACTTAATCAACCCTCTACATCATCTCTCGTTCTCCGGGGCATGACAATAGCAAAATCCGTTATTTCACATAATTTCTCCGACTTGCGTTGGTAAAACTCTCGTAAATTCAGAGCAAACTTATACAAATAAAGTCCGAGTGATTTTTTTTTTTAAATATTGGGCCCAAAACGTGTAGGTCAAAAATTAAAAAGCTGAGAAAAAGTGAGAGAACATCACCCCAATACCACTCCAAACTCCTCCTAACCCACCGTATCATTATCATCTGCAACTCTTATTTGTGTTAGAGCAATTCTACCCATAGAAACCACTGAAAATAGCTGTGATTGAAAAATTGAGAAAGATTGAAGTTTGGAGGCTAGGATTCTGTTCTCTGAGTCCCTTCATGTCCTTTTGGCTTTCAAACGAAATCTTACGTGCCGTAAAAAAATTAAAAAAGGGAGTCGATGGTGGTGGGTATGGTCTCGTGAAACCACAGATTTGTCAATTGCTTTGTTTTTTTTTACTATTACTTTTGTTGTTGTTGTTGAAATAAGCAGTCTAAATCTGCATTCTTAGAAAATAAAATGAAAATTAATTTTTTAAAAAATTTTAATTTACATTTTCAATCGGTAACGCAACCTCTTGTAGCAGCATTGGAAAGAAACCAACACTTTGTCTTCAAAAAAAAGAAGAAGAAGACGAAGAAACCATTCTTTGGATTTGGAAAGTGCAAAAGAAAGTACAGGGGAAAGAAGCAACTGATCATTAAGAAATTTTTTATAAATGCTATTTTTGATACTTAATTTTTATTAATGTCATAATACATGCCTAAATATGACACACCTTTTTTTTTAATAGTGGCATAAATAGAGTGTGCGTAAATGTATACTAGAGTACTTACGAGCAATGGTTAAAACCAATTGGTTAAAAACATTATAGTATATAAGAGCTTATATAATAATTTTTTATTTTTTATTATAGCTGTCGAAAACTTTACACTATTTGTTAGTTAGAACTAATTGGTTTTAATTGAAAGCCAAACATTTTAATAATTTTCTTATGATATTAAGAAGGAAATTTTGCGTTTATTATGTTGTATTCCACTTTTAACTTGGGCTTTATTGGTTCCAACTGTTTTTTTTGTTTTTTTTGTTTCATTTCATTCACATTGGTTTATAATAGTATAAAGTCTATAACACCCTTATTAATTTTTAAATCTCTAACCCTGTCCTAAAATTAAATTTGAACTCGAAAACTACAAACTGTATTATTCCCAATCCTAGCCACATCTCTCCTCACCCAAGGTCCTATTTTTCTTTCGTGCGAAGCCACCAACCGGTGTAGCCCCCTCCCAGCATGAAATCGGCGTCAAATCCAGCCCCTTTTGAGCGCAGTGAGAATGTTGATGTCGCCGTAGACGTGCGACGAGGGAGAGGAAGCCGGAGGGAAACGCAAGGGATACGAACGCTTTCGTTGAGGTTATGGAAGAAGTTGAGCAGGTGCTAGGACTTGAAGAAATTGACCCTGAATTTAAGACTTTCCAGTAATATTATATTTGTGTGCATGGTCCCTTCTTCACATGGCATCATCTCATGATTTTGAAACATGAACCACCAATTGAAGTTGTGAAATTAAAAAAAAAAAAAAAAAAGTCAAAGCAAAGATATATTTGTCGAAGTATTATATATCCATTTCATTTGTATTCGTTATATTCGCGCCATTAGTCCTAATTATTATTATCTATGCCGTTAAATTCTTGGTACCTTGTGGAACTTAGACTATTTTATGTACAGCAAGAAAATCGGTTCTCCGGACAAGTATTTGTTAAGTTATGGAGCCTAATTTGTTGTCAAGGCTAATTATTGCTTTGCATAGAAGATTATAAAAATTGACTTTTTCAATAAAGTTGTCACAGGGGCATAAACTTAGAGGGGATGGGAAGTTCCCATCCCAAACTAAAATTTCATTATAGGTGGTCTTGGGATTTTACAGTTGTAATTTTTATTGTCCTAGATTTTCTATATATAAAAGGGATGTCATTTTCAGATCATTAGAGAAGTCGAAAACACAAAGAGTTGGGATATGCATAATTTTCTCTTGTAAACTTTTAGTCATCATAATAATTTTTTTCTATAACCGTTGAAAGTAAATGTAGCTCTCATATTAAGAATGAAACTCAATAAATTTATGTGTTTATTTTCGTTTCATTTTTCATACATATTTTTATTTGCTCTCGGTAACATAGAATTAGAATGTCAATTTCTTAACAACATGTATCCTTGCTCATGCAAATATCCTTAATTACCAGATTCTATTGAATGTATCTATACGGGCATTTTACCCTTTTTATGGCTGTATGTGTGCCTGTAATAAGTTACAAATATTATGCCTACACAAATTCATAATGTCCCTTAATTAGTGAAATAATCCTAAAGATCATCTGTGCTTTGATCATTCTTTCAAGTTTCAACTTTGCTGCGGTTTCGCACTAGACATTAGTATTTTATTATTGAGATCGTTCCTGGTTGTAATTGGCATTATGATTAAGGGAACATATAAACCGTTGCACAATTACAAATAATCCTGTGTACTAATTATTTTAAGTAGAAAAATGGATTTTCTTAAAGATTCACAAAGAAACTATAAAATTATAGATCTAAATAAGGCATTTAACATTTCGATCGTTAGTTTAAATTGGTTTGAACTAAAACTCTTTAACAATTTCAATTTTAAGAGAAAAAATAATATAACAAAACTAGTTCAAACTGGAGTAAGTTGAACTAAACTAGTGTTTCTAAACTCCACAACTATCATTTGCAGGTTCACCACTATAAGGTGTGGTTAATTAACTATAAACAAATTAGCTAATTGCAGCCATGCGGAGAAGATCAAATTAATGATATAGCAAGTGGGCTAGTGGGGCTGACCAGGATATGTTAACGCATGAATGTGTGGAGAGCTTTAGGCGGGAGATACTTGAGGACTTTATGCACAAACTTATAGGCCAAATCATAAGCGTTTTAAGCTACATGCTATAGGCTGCATGCATTGAGCGGTGCATAGATATATATTGGCCTGCCCATGTCCTTGGACCTGAAATGGAAATGGAATATATGATGGCAGAATGGAAAATAAAAAAGTCATAATTAAACGTGGACGCACCAATACTTACCTTTCTACATGGACCCAAATATATTTCGTACCAAAATTTTGGGTAAGTCGTTCTCCTATTCCCAAAAAAAAGTACTTGTCCCTTCGGGTAATCAACCTTTTGAACTTACAATTCTTTTGTAGGTGCTCTTATAATAAATAATTTTTTTGTAGAAGAATAAGAGAAGATGAGGAAAAACTTTATGGTTGTGGCATACACATATATACGGTGTTTTTCTTTAGTCAAATGAAAGGACGTGCTTTCATGTACTCTCTCTCTCCCTCGCACACACACTCACCACAATTCCCATAGTCAAATGATTTATTTGATTTAATTAGATCCACTTTATAAGAAAATTCATTTTTATTGTCTAGGTTAAAACTTATTACTCATAAAATTATGATCCCAATATAATATGTAATGTATTTTTTAGACTAGATCTCACTATTTTATTAGTAATAGGATTATAATCCGATGAAATTAAAAATGATTGCTTCTTTTATAAATGCTTTGTGGTCCCCAATTTTTTCAAATAATTTCACCCTATTATTTACAAAAATGGTCTAAAAAAGAACTTTCTGTGAGCTTTCATTTTTAACCTTAACTAGAGATATCAAACGTGCTAGCCCAACCCTTGATTAGGCCCAAATATGTTTCGTGTCATGTTTGGATTGGTCCATTTATTTATCATATCGTGCTAGGCCATGCTTATTTTTTATTTATAGAGTCAAGTCCGACCCATGGCCTATTTATATGCATGTCGTGCCTTTAATGTGCTCATGTTTTAATCATGCCTAATAACGAAATTATAGGTAAACAAGAAACATAAGTATCAAACACAATTAAGATTTTAACTTGTAATAAAGTAAAAATATTAAAAGTTCAAATTTGATAGAATCTTTTTTAGGAAAAAAATAGTATGTTATAATTTTTATAAAAAAATTGTTAGAAATACATAATAAAAGGGCAATAAGTCGTGATATTATCGTGTCCTTAGTCATGTCCGTGCCATATTCTTAGTGTGTCATGCTCTTAATGTGCGTCACGCCCAAAATTCATGTCAAGCCTAACCATCTAATATATGTGTTGAGTTAGGCTTATTTAATAATCGTATCGTGCCTACTTTTTAGCATGTCATACCTATACAATTCACCAAGCCCAGTCCATTTTGATATTTTTAACCTTGACGAATTAGTAGTGAAGTGAAACTAATTAAGACCAAATTTAAACCATACAATGATTAATTTTATAAAAAAATCATAAAAAGGAAATTTTTTTAAAAATAGAAGCTTCTCTTCCTCCCCAAAACCTTCCTCCCAACCTTATGGTAAAATCTCATAGATCCCCCACAATTGACAATGCTCAAGTATTGTCCACTCTCAAAATCACCCGGTTCGTGTTGGCTGTAGCACAAATCCCTCCACCTCTAAACCCATGTCCCTTGTCTACAATGGCAAGCAATGCAATCCGAAAACATGTTTATAAACGGATCTATCAAGAGGACCATTTTTAAAGCTTTTGTATAAATTCCGAGTTGCAGTGAACCCCTTTTAAAACTCAAAGCATGTTGATTTATCTAGCTACATGATTTGGAATATTTGATCCTACATATTATGCTTATAGCATATTTCATTACAAGAAAAACTGCATTTAACGATATGTTATTTACTACATATAGTCTTTGAATGTCATTGAAAAGTACATACAACGACATCTCCAATAAACATGCCGTTAACGACATTAATTGACGGCATCTATATAGACGCCGTATTAAAGGTCTCCTTTTAACGACAATAGTTTAGTGTCGTTAAATTATTTAACGATAAGTAGGAGATGTCGTCAAAGCCTTGGAGATTCTACGACACCCCTTATAGACGACATCTTGACCAATGTCGTCT